>CAUYSK010015148.1:0-12130 GCA_963575035.1 Avahi laniger | reverse complement strand
TCAATGGTCATCATAAAGCTTGTGGCACACAAAGGCAGTGAACTTAGAAAAATGGCCCGAAATCCACCAGAAGGCCCTTTTTGTCAAGGAAAACATTGAAGTTGCTTTTGAAAACTGGTGTATTTAACATTTTAAAGGTGAGAACAAGGTACCAGAAAGGCAAAAATATTAAAAGCTTCCAGAAACTAAGACATAGGGAAAGGCAAACACATTCCCAAGTTACTAACATAATCAAAACCAGAGGAGTCGTCAATAATTTGAGAGGTGCTGACACATGCCACAAAAGCTCTGTACCAAGGAAATACATTGAAAACAGATAAGAGGAGCAAGAACTTTCAGAAGTGCTATCCTTTCCACCAGGTAATGGGAACTTGTAAGTTATTGTGGTTCTATATTAATAAATGTGAAAATAAAATTTTTCAATGTAGCTTTTTTAACAACAACAAAAAAATCAACCATATCTAACCATTACAAGATAAATTTCCCTATTCTTTAAAAATTCAGGCCAGGCGCGATGGCTCACGCTTGTAATCCTAGCTCTCTGGGAGGCCGAGGCGGGTGGATTGTTTGAGCTCAGGAGTTCGAGACCAGCCTGAGCAAGAGCGAGATCCCGTCTCTACTAAAAATAGAAAGAAATTAATTAGACAACTAAAAATATATTGAAAAAACTAGCCAGGCATGGTGGCGCATGCCTGTAGTCCCAGCTACTCGGGAGGCTGAGGCAGGAGGATCTCTTGAGCCCAGGAGTTTGAGGTTGCTGTGAGCTAAGATGATGCCACGGCACTCTAGCCCGGGCAACACAGTGAGACTCTGTCTCAAAAAAAGTAAATAAATAAAATAAAAAAAAATAAAGGAAGGCTTGTATCTTGATTCTGTGAAGTATAGAAGTATAAATTTTCAATAACAAATTAAAAATGACTGGAATTATTTTTCTTTGAGACATTGCTTACCTCTATGATAAAAATAGTATTTCTTTGAGATTATTATGATCACAAGGTGGGGGAAGTCTAGGGAAAAATGTGAAAAATTAAAAAATGAAATAGATCATGGGGTCTCTTCAATGAAAAACTAGATATTGCCTAGGTGTGTTCTTCTATGTTACCCAATTCTATTCAGGTTTCTGCATGTTTTATTGTTTTTGAACAATTTTACAACCCTGTAAATTCTATATAATGAAAAGAAAGGCAAATGATTCTTATCCATAACTTTGCAAAGAAATTTTTCCCAGTGGAAAATCAACTGGGACTCTCCTTTACTCACCACTCAGTTGAATAAGCCAGTTTTTATCAACTATTTAAAATCTATTTCATCATTGCTTCTTGCTTATTTTTGTGTGGTTCTTTGAATTCACCTTTGAACCAGTTGTAATGTCTTACTGATTGTCTCATTAATCAATGAGTTAAATAAAATCTTTGTCACATGTTCATTTTATATTTGTATGAGAAACATGATTATACTCTATTATAAAAACTATCCTTTAAACTATCATTTACTGCACATTTCTAATGTCATCCCTATAATTCATAATTCATGATTTTATTGCATTGGACCCAGCTTATTTATAATGAATAAATAAAATCATTACCTCCAGTATTTCTTCTATCATCAATTCTACAGATTCATACCCCTGGAATCAGGAATCCAGGACACCTTCAAGTTGCCAAACATGCTGTGCTCTCTTAACATGCTGTGCACATCCAGAATCTGGTCCTACTTCTCAGCACACTTATATCTCTATCAATGACCCAGGGAAAATCTTTACTCTAAGCCAGTCAGAGTCCCTGTTAGTTTCTCATCATTTGGTATCATTCCAAATGTTCCAAGCCCACTTTTGTTGTTTTCTCCAATGAGAATGGATTTTCCTTTTTCTCTTTATACAAATCATAGTTGTTCTTCAAAAGATAGTTAAAATATTTCTTCTTTCCTGGCACCTTCCCAAATTGTTCTTCCCTCTTCTCAAAGTCTCTATTTTATTTACGTTCATTTTCAAATTTTAATTATCGCATGAATCATATACCTTGCATTATTTATAGTGTTTTTTAAGTGGATAAAATATTTCATATTTTATATTCTTTGGCTCTCTATATTAACTTATAGCATGATGCCAAATAGCTAGGGGCATTATAGCATGATGTCTAAAAGTTATTTAATCTTAGGTAAATAATTTCTTAGGTAATATAATTTACACAATTATGTAGGTATTTTGGGTAGTTATCTTCAAATAACTCAATTATTTATTGAGTTATATCAGAAGAACATGATCTTATTCATTTGTAATATGTGTTTTAGGAAGTCAGCTCTTCTAGGGCAGATAATAATTCCCAAACTTGATTTTTTGTCTTAATTAGGGACTGATTTTGGTAAGAGTTCAGTAACGTTGTGTTTTCCTTATGTTTTGATATGCAACATGTTACCCTACTTTTACTAGAAACAAAATAGTTGAAGAAAACTGTTTCACAGATGAAATATCTCTCAATGGCTTTTTCCATTTACTTCTTCCTATTATTCCATTTATATAATCATTTTCTGTATCTCTTTTCTTCTTCATTCCCTCTTTTTTTTTCTCTCCCACTAATGGAATCAAATTAGGGATATCATTGGTCATTCATTTGGAAAATGTAGAATGTTTAAAGTAGGTAAAAAATCAAGAAAAATGAAATAGATATTTTATAGTAGGATCTCACCAACCTTAAGTAACTCTGACTGTAAAGCAGATTTTCATGAAAGGATTTCTTAGCAAAGAGTTTTCTTTTCTTTTCTTCTTTTTTTTTTTTTTCTAGGACTCTGTATATCAATGGAGCCCAGAGATTCAAGGTGTCATCTTTAGCTCCATCAACTGTGGGATAATACTGACTCTGATCCCAAGTGGATATTTAGCGGGGATATTTGGAGCAAAACATATGCTTGGTGCTGGTTTGCTGATCTCTTCCCTTCTCACCCTCTTTACACCATTGGCTGCTGACTTTGGAGTGATTTTGGTCATTGTGATTCGTACAGTTCAGGGCATGGCCCAGGTATCCAGATACTTTCTCATTATAAGTGGGATCTGGATTCATGAATTTATAAAAGGGCAAAGATATTAATGATTTTTATTTCAGGGAATGGCATGGACAGGTCAGTTTACAATTTGGGCAAAATGGGCTCCTCCACTTGAACGAAGCAAGCTCACCACCATTGCAGGATCAGGTAAGGAGGTATACATGGGTCATGGCTTTATTATCTGTTCCATCCTGCTGTATCTTTCCTTCTATGAACCAGATGGTCTGGGGAAGAGGGAAAATAGTACTACTGAAAAATTCAATATAAGGCAGTCACATAACAAATAAGAAAGATTCATTTGTGCTGTAAAGATATTGAGGCTCAAAACCAGGAAAGACAATGGGTGAGCTAGGGTAGTGAGAAAATCCTTGTAGGAAAAAGTTTAAAGCTTTAAGAATTGCATACTGGAAAAAGATCAAATAAACTATATAAACATCATTTTATCAAACATGTTGAAGTGAGAATTAAGCCTGCCAGAACTCAAAGTGTTAAGGAGAGAAATCAGGCTGAAAATGTCTGTATTATTCTAAATTCTTTACTATTCTGAGCTAATTAATTCTCACAACCACCCTCTCATTTAAGTACTATCTTACACTCTTATTTTGCAGACAGGGGAGTTAGGAATGTAGAGATTAAGTAAATTGCCCAAAAACCAATAGCCAGCAGGTGTTGGAACTGAGAGTTGAGCCCAAGCACTTTGGCCCCAGAGGCACACTCAATCACCATGCCGGACTGTCACTCCATGGTGTGTGATCCTCCTACTACGGCCGCCGCAGCTTTACCGTTGCTGTTTTCCCAACCTGGAGTGCTGAGAATATATACTTGAAAAACAGAACTGAGGCTCCACCAAGCTTCTCACTGCCAGGTCCAATATACGGCTGCATCCTATGGACTTTTACTTCACAGCAACACTCCTGCTTTCTCGTTTCCTTTCATCACAGTTGCTACCACCTCCTCTATTTCCAAATACGCTCTGCTGGTTTCCCTTCTCTAGCTTGGTTTGTTCCAAACTTTTCTTCCCATCAAAGGCAAGTTATTTTTCTAAAGTACAGATGGGGCATTTTCGCTCATTTCCTTGAGAATCTTCAATGTGTTCCTTTATGTTTACAGGGTAAAGACTGACTTCTTGATTGCATGGATATAAAGGTGGTCAGTCATCTGGCTCCATCCTGCTTTCCACAGAACACCCCTCTGCAAGCGAGGATTGACTTGCATGTGTGCTGCTCTCCACATACATGTGCACTTCCCTTCCCTCTGGCTCTGCTCCCACTGGCTCATATTCCTGGAAATTTCTCTGCTCCTGTTTCCCTTGCCAAAATTTCATCTATCCTATTGCTTAGCTCATGTAAACAATTCCTAAATCTTATAATTGTTATTAATTTATCTTCATGTATACTTCCATAGCACATTGTAGTTTTATTATATTTATTTTCTACATCATTTTTTTCAAATTTTTTTTCAAAATAAAAGGGTGAATGAATCCAGTAATTAGAGGGAATTTAAAGAACATTAGTCCCCAGAATCTTTTAACATAGAATCTTCTTTAAATAACATAGAATCTTCTTCTTTAAATCATCATTTTTTTTTTCAAATTGCAGGTTGGAATCCATTAGTAGGTCATAAAATCAATTTAGTGGCTCAAAATCAACATTTAAAAAAATGAAAGTAAATAGCATAGAAAATGTTGGAGTGCATTCCACATGCTAAAATTAAATATCAATTCGTGAAACTTTTGTTTGAGGCATGCGTGCACCGTTATGTGTAGAAGCGTTGGTATATATTTGTGTGTGTGCTATGTTACCATGTAAAATGCATTTCTTACCATGGGTCTCTGTGAATTATGTTGCTTTTTTTTAATATAGACTCCAGAGTCTACATGTTATTTCACTTGTGACAGTTAATTTTGTTCACATTTTTCTCTCTCCAGTTGGACCAAAAGCTCCTTGAGGGCAGGGACTGTATCTTATTGATTTTTGCAAGTCTTTCCTTTCCTGCTCCCAGCCTCATATTGCATCATGCAAGAATGTAACTGTAGTTATCAGGAAATACTGCGGGGCTGTGATCACAGAGAGTCTCTGTGATAAACTAAGGGATTTGGATTTGGTCACATTGGTGTTGAGGAGCCATTGAAGAGTTACATGGATGAATTGTATAGTAGTGAAATCAGGGATGTTCATTAATTTTAATTACATCACATGATTTTATTGGGGAAAATTTGTGAGTAGAAATAAATGCTTTCATCATTCAATAATTTTAAGTCTGCCACCTCACTGTAGGGACCAGGTTCAGGGAGGCCACGAAGTCTTAGCTTTTGCTATTTTCATAAATGTTTTTCTCCCTCTTCTTCAGGGGTAGCATTTGGATCCTTCATCATACTCTGCGTAGGAGGATTAATCTCACAGGCCTTGGGCTGGCCTTTTATCTTCTATATCTTTGGTAAGTCTCTTTCTCTTAAATCCAAACACCTCCATTTTCCAAGAATTCATTTTGATGCCTACATCATCCACCTTCTTCCTATATGACAGAAAATGTCCTTTGTTAAATGGAAGATGAAAAATGTCAAGAATTGGAATCTTTCTTAATCTAGTCACACAACTTGATTTAACAGCTTCCTGGTGGTTCTGGGGAGCCACATGCTCAGGGCAGGGAAGATGACTATGCACATGGCACCAACTTCTGGAAAATCAAGAATGCAGCCTTACCCTTCTGCCTCAAGCATCTTCTGTAGAATCTATATCACCAAATCTGAAATGCCTCATCTAGTCACTATATGCAGTTAAGATGTTGAAGATGGTGAAATACATTTTCCATGTGTCTTCATATTTCATTATAATCATTACTTCTGCCCAAGATTCCCTTAACCTGTTCTGTACCAGGTGAATCTTACAAAACTCAGTTCAAATGCCCCTTCTCCGTGGGACCTTCCAGGACTTATCTCATCCGACTCAGCCATTCTCTCCTCTGGGATCCTTGCTGCCATTTCTTCCCTAGGTTATGTGGGTGTGTAATTATTTATTTTCCCCTATCTCCCTACTAGACTGTGAAATGCATGAGGCAAGGAATCCATTCTATAATGTTTTTATCACTTTGCTATCATCATGGTGCCTGACTTTAAAATAAAAGAGTGAATGAATCCAGTAATTGAGGGAATTTAAAGAACATTAGTCCGCAGAATCTTTTAACGTAGAATCTTCTTTAAATAACATAGAGTCTTCTTCTTCAAAACCCAGTAATAAGACATGTTTCTACAGATCGCTTTGTTATTATAGGCAAATGATGTCATTGAATATGGTTCTGGCTTGGATTGCTTTGTCATTAATCATGCTACTCCCAGATCATTTTGGTTTGTACATATTAACCAGGTATTGTCAAGAAATATTTCTTCTGAGAATTTGTAGTAGATGTCTGGTTTGAACACAAATAACACTGTCTCTTGTGAATGTGCCAAAAATTTTTCCTTGCCACACTGAGTTCATGGCAGGTTGTTTCATAGTATATATGACTACGCTTCTTCAGTCCTGCCGGTTCACATCTTCAAAAACAAGACAACAATGTGTGCATTAAGAAGTTGTTGCTAAAAGCATGTAACATTATAACCATGGGAGCCTTTATTAGTCAGCTATGCAATGTCATGTTATTTCCAAAGGCCTCTGACATTAAGAAATGGTGACTCTAAATTTGAGGGGTAGTATCTGGAAAGCTTTAATGGAAGAAGGAGGTTTGTAGAAGGATTGAAAGAGAAATGGGAAAATTTAGGTCCTTATGGCAGGATAACTATGAATGGATAAGTGTGTGGTAGGGCGATACGTGCCACTTCAGAGGCAACTCCCTTCCCCCAGTACACAGATCTACCTGAAAACTAATTTTGTTCCCACTTCCAGGTAGCACAGGCTGTGTCTGTTGTTTCCTGTGGTTCACGGTGATCTATGATGACCCCATGCATCATCCGTGCATAAGTGTCAGGGAAAAGGAACACATCATGTCCTCACTGGCTCAACAGGTACAGTGCACCCCTTGTACCTGTGGACCATACAGAGACCTCCAGGGCAGGGCGTGGGTCGCCTGGGAAAGGCACCCTCTGACCTGTGTTAATACTCATGTTGATTAGTTATTTCCTTTCAGTCCAGTTCTCCTAGAAGATCTGTTCCCATAAAGGCCATGATCAGATGCCTTCCACTTTGGGCCATTTTCACGGGTTTTTTCAGCCATTTCTGGTTATGCACCATAATCATAACATACCTACCGACATACATCAGTACTGTGCTCCATGTTAACATCAGAGATGTGAGTATACTTCCTATACTTCTATGAAAATGATGATAATGGTAATAAGGAGAAATAGTTCTATGCTACCTTTTACATTCTGACTTTGCATGTAACCATTCATGTAACCTTCACAATGACCTTAAGAGATTGTAATGATTTCCATCTCACAAATGTGGAAATGGGACACATAGAGGTGAGATAACTTGCCCCAGGTTACACAATACTAAGCTGCTACAGCATCTGGGCTCTTAACCACTGTGCTATACTTCCATGGCTGCTGATTTTAAACTTTCTCTTAGAAATTAGTGTTGCTTTTATCTGCAGCCCAGTGTGATGCAGCTGCTGGCCCTCTTACCTGAGACATGTTCTTCTGGTGTGAAAAAGGATGCTAATTTCCCACAAACAACTAAGAATGTCAGGGGTTGGGGGGGTAGTAGGCTAATCATTGGTCTGTGTAACTGATAAATTTTGGTGCTATATACACCTCTATAACTACCCTGTATAAATTTCCTTTTTTTCAGAGTGGGGTTCTGTCCTCCCTGCCTTTTATTGCTGCCTCAAGCTGTACAATTCTAGGAGGTCAGTTGGCAGATTTCCTTCTTTCCAAGAATCTTCTCAGATTGATCACTGTGCGAAAACTCTTTTCATCCCTAGGTAAGGATAGGCGTGTGAGTTTGGTTAGCCAATCCCTTTTCTGTGAGCATGGTCTGAGAAGGATCTTGACAGCAGGTCTTCATTGCCCAGGGCTCCTCCTTCCATCACTATGTGCAGTGGCCCTGCCCTTTGTGGCTTCCAGTTACATGACAACCATTATTTTGCTGATACTTATTCCTGGGACCAGCAACCTGTGTGACTCTGGGTTTATCATCAACACCTTAGATGTTGCCCCCAGGTAAGAGCTTTACTTGTGTTTTCCCCTCCACCAGACCCCTCGAGAAGTGATAGACTTCAGTCGCTGCATAATTTCTTCATGTTGTTGACACGCACTAACTGATGGCAGAATGACAAATAGCTAGAAATGTCAGTATGTGGCCATGACCTAATATAGCATTTTTAGAACAACAGTCCACAATTTTGCCTAGTAATCATTTAGATAAAACGCTTCCCAAACTTTCCTACCAGAGATTGGATTATGTCCTCTGGGAAAAGGCCCACACACATATGTGTTAGAAAAGTTTCCAGGGTATTGATCATACTGGCTACCACATATTTATGCATTCACCATGAGCCAATTCCTGCACTAAAGACTTGTCATTTATCAACACATCTGATCCTCACAGTAACAGTAGGTAGATCCTATCATTATCCTCATTTTATAGGGGAGAAGAGTGAGGCATAAGGTTAAGTGGTATGACTATGGTCACACAAGGGCCTGGGCAATTTGGACCCAGGCAATTTGGCTTTGGAGTCTGTGTCTTGCTCATTGCAGACTGCCTTCCACGCTGAGCAGCCAAAGTGGAGAAACTTGGCTCCCAGGGAGACTACATTGTTCCCTGGTTAATGACTCAGTAGCCAGGTAATTTCAGGGTTTCCAAAGAGGTACTGCCCTGAATGTCTTTAGGTGAATGAAAGTCTGCTTTAGGCAAAATGACTTTGCTGTCAGAGCTGAGCTGCTTTACAGTTGAGTTGCTGCAGAAGCTGTAGATGGTTTTCTATATAAAATCATTTACAAAATCATCTTCCCACAGATACGCAAGTTTCCTCATGGGAATTTCAAGGGGATTTGGACTTCTTGCCGGAATTGTCTCTTCTACTGCCACTGGATTCCTTATCAGTCAGGTTGGGCCAGTTTATTGAACATCTGCAAGTGGCAGGTATTGCTTTAGGTATTGGAAATACATGCTGTGCTCTTAAAGTCTCATGATGGAAACAAGAATGGATGTCAACACAATTGTTCTATTCACGGGAGTCTGTAAGTCAGACTCTTAGGTCAAGTTTCTCAGAGGCAGAAAAATATGAGCTGAATTTCTCAAAATGAATAGATGTTAGATTGATAAAAATGAAGACAGACAGCATGTTTGACTTCCTAGAGGTAGACAAGCATGAAACAATTCTTAATTATGACCAGAGTGAATGATACATGTCAAGGAATAGCAAGAAATGAAGACAGAGGAGCAGAAGAAGAAGATCATGAAGAATCTATTCAGACTAGTTTTAACTTTTAAGAAAAAAGTCACAAAAGGAAACACAAAAAGTGTCCCAAGGCTAGTTTAAAGAGAAGTTAAATGGGTAAAAAGAGAATGGTTGTGAGACATTGCAGGGAAGGTGGGCAGTGAGGACTGCTCAATATGTGGAAGTGTGAGCTGATGAGGAAGATGAAAAGGCTGTACCAGGCTGGGATGGAAGGACTGATGAGTGTCCATGTACAGAGAGAAGTTTTGTTTTGTTTTTAACATCTCTATGTGATCTATTGATAGTTTCTGGGTTAATTTTTTACCCATATGCTAGAAATCTACTGTGATCATAGTGCTGGACCTGAGCTATGACTTACTAGGGCTTAATGAGGAGGATCACACAGACAGACTAAATAGAAGTCGTGTTACATTGGGATGGGTTGTTGTGATTGATGTCAACAGCCGAAAACAAAACAAAACAGAGAAAACACAAACATGAGCTCTGAAATGAGATGCCATCCTAAACATAATTTTAAGTGAGTAATATTATATTTTCGTGAATGTCGAAATCCAAATTTCCAGGAAAACATTAATGTAGTTTAATTTATGTTTGTTTAAAGAAATATCCATCCAAACTCAGAAGGCAATATGCATTTTAGAGTCATCTTGTTTCCAACAGTTTCATAAACTTTTTTTGATGACTTAAGATGTTAAGTGGCTATTGCCTATTGCCTATTGTTCCCTATATTCTTGGTGATCAACATTGCAATACACAACGTAGAGGACTGCTAGAACTGGTGGAGAAGGAGCTTGTAACATTAATAATTATTCTGAGTTTTTTTTGTGGCCAGGATTCTGAATCTGGATGGAGGAATGTCTTTTTCCTGTCTGCTGCTATCAATGTGTTTGGCCTGTTCTTCTACCTCATGTTTGGACAAGCAGAAATCCAGGACTGGGCCAAAGAGAGGACTCTCACCCGCTTTTGAGATTATAGAGTTGCAAATGTAAATGTAGTACTGAGTGTTAACTTTTCAACATTTTTTACTTACGCCCTTCTTTTTTTTAATATTCTTGACCATGGACTCAGCAGTTTTTAACTCTGGCTTTGTTTTAGGCTTCCCTAGAAAGCCTCTAAAACATACTGATGCCTAGGACCCTCTCTAGAGATCCCAAATGAATTGGTCTGGGGTGGAGCCCAGAAACCACTAATTTTTAGATACTCCCTCAGGGGTTTCTAACGTGCAGCCAGGGTTGACAACTGCTGGACAAACTTGAAAAGTCAGTTCCTGTTACCTTTAAATTTACCTCTTTGGAAATTTAATTCAAGGTGAATAAAAATCTGTGTGAAAATAGTCACTGATAAATACCTTCATGGGAGTGGTTATTGGCTACAGAGAAGATCTACTGGAAATTGTAGCCATATGTTACAGAGTTCAGCACAGAACAGAATTTTGAAATTGTAATCTACAGAGTTAACATTTTTATTGTTTTTTTATACATTGTAAAACATGGATGTTTATTTATATGGTTAAACTCTATTAAAATTACATGCTAAAATTAAATAGACCACTTTCCAATTATTTAGATTAGGATGATTTCCATTGGATGAAACAGATATTTTCTTACTCTGGCCATTGCAGGAGATTAATGGCTAGAAAATGAATGAGGTTATCTAGAAATCAGGGAGAGTGAAGATAGAATTGGAAAGCTTCTACTGTGAGAAGAATGGATGTGAGGGGAGACAATGTGGACACTTCCAGAAGGAAAAGAGAGATAGTTTAGAGTGAGATATAATGAAAATTGGAAGGAGATGCCAGAGGCACTTTCAAGTGAAATGACAATTAATGTGGGGGAGAAAAATACTAAAGGTATAACAAGACGAAACAGGGCATAGCAAAGCATCAGATATGAGAGATGTGATGCTTTCTACCTTTTGAGGGTAGAAAAAGATCATTTGACCCTCTTCATATTTCCCTTATTTTCCCAAGATACTCAAATAGGGATCATCAACTCTAGCAGAAATTAATTCTGGCTCCTACCACTTAAAACACATCCTTTATGTTGTCTCCATAGAGCTAATTCTGGTTTTACCACTTTTCTGGAGAAGAAGTTTTTGCCATATTTAAAATCCCCATAGAACCACTAGGTCAAGAACCTTGGGCTAATTTAGCAAGTGAAGAGAATCTCCTAATGCAAATCAACAGGTATATTTGGGCAGGTGTTTTCAGGGAAACAGAGTGTCAGGCCCCTGAGAGTAACACTAAGATGAGAACACCGGTCCTGCCTTGTGGGTACTGACAATACAGAGAGGAAGGGGAGTTTGTAGAAAACTAAAAGAAGGAGAAGAAAAGAGAGATGTACTATAAAAGATAGGCAAATTATATTAATAATATATACAGACAAAAGAAAACCACCCTCCAAAAAGGGCAGACAATCCAATAGAAAAATGGGCAAATGACTTGAATAGGAACTTCATAATAGAGAAATTTTAAGTGGCCCAGCAGCATATAAAAAGATATTCAACTTCATTAGTCATTACAGAAATGAAAATCAAAACCACAATGAAATACTGCTATATGCTTAACAGAATGGCTAAAATGAAAGAAGATGGAAAACAAAATGTTGGCAAGAGTGTGGAGCAACTGAGACTTTCATATACTATAAGCGTGAGTGCAAATTAGAACTTTGGAAAGTCTCTTGACAATGTCTCC
>CAUYSK010015147.1:0-41143 GCA_963575035.1 Avahi laniger | reverse complement strand
CCGACATTGTTATCTCCTGATGACATCTTTCTAAACCATTATCTGAATTTGCCTCCTTTTAATAGACTTTCCTCATATGATGTGGTTCCAGAGTACATAAATTTTCTATGACTGTTGCATATGCAGATTACATTTCATATTGTTTGTCCTTCTTGATTTTGAGAGATTACAAAAAGATGATGGGAAAGCCACATGGCACCTGAACATTTTAAAAACAATATTCTATTGTAGTTTCACCTTTAAATTCCATGTTTTCCTACATGTATTTTTATTTATTTTTTTAAAAAGTTTTTCATATTATTGTGGGTGCATAATAGTATATATTTATAGGGTACATATGATGTTTTGACACAGGCATACAATGTGTATTAATCAAATCAGTGTAATTGGAGTATCCATCTGCAAGGGAAATTTATTTATATAGGAAATAGGTTTCTTAGGCCAAGCTAAAATAATTGCCAGCGTGTCTTCAGAAGACCTTCCAGGAGGCATGAGTTAGCACGGTTATGTAACCAAGGTGTTATTCCCAATGTGAACCCATGTGATCATGCTTTCCCATGGCATGTTGCCGTCCTTGTTCTGAGCCATATGTAAGTGCTCGCCATATTCCTGGCCATGCTCTTTCCGCTGCTGCATCCCCCCGACAACAAAGAACATGTCTCATCTTCCCCCTGCTTCCCCCCTCTGGAAGCCTCCAATGATGCACTTGCTAGCCACACAGCCCACTCCCCACACCATCACCACAAAGCATTTATCATTTCTTGTGTTAGGAGCATTCCAATTCCACTCTTTTCATCATTTTAAAGTATACCGTAACTTACTGTTGATTCTAGTCACTTTGTTGTGCTATCAAATATTGTCACTTTATCTACTTGCATTTTTGTACCCACTAACCATCCCCAATTTACCCCCCTCCCTGCCACCTTTCATAGCCTCTGGTAATCATCATTTTATTCTCTGTCTCCAGGATATCAATTGTTTTAATATTTAGCTCCCACATATGAGTAAAAACATGCAATATTTGTTTTTCTGTGCTTGGCTTATTTCACTTAACATAATGTTCTCCAGTTCCATCTGTGGTGTTGCAAATGACAGGATTTCATTCTTCTTTATGCTGAATAATATTCCATTATGTATATGTATTACATTTCCTTTATTTATTCATTTGTTTTTGGATAGTTAGGTTGATTCCAAATCTTGGCTATTGTGAATATGATGAAATAAACGGGAAGTACAGATATCTTTTCAATTTACTGATTTCCTTTCTTTTGGATATATACTTGGCAGTGGGAATGCTGGGGTATACAGAGGTTCTATTTTCAGTTTTTTTGAGGAACCTCCATACCGTTCTTCATAGTGGTTGCACTAATTTACACTCCCACAGTGTGGGAGTATTCCCCTTTCTCTACATCCTCATGAACATTCATTATTGCCTGTCTTTTTGATAAAAGTCATTTAAACTGGGTGAGATGATATCTCATTGTAGTTTTGAACTGGCTTTCTCTGATGGCTAAAGATGTTAAGCATATTTTTCATATAGCTGTTGCCCATTTGTATGGTTCTTTAGAGAAATGTCTATTCAGATCTTTAGCCCATTTTTAATTGGATGATATAATTTTTTTCCTATTGAGTTATTGCAGCTCCTTATATATTCTGATTATTAATCCCTTGTCAGATGGATGTTTTGCAAATTTTTTTCCCCATTCTCTGGTTGTCTCCTCCCTTTGTTGACGGTTTTCTTTGCTGTGCAGAGCTTTTTACCTTGATGCCATCCAATTTGTCCAATTTTGCTTTGGTTTCCTGTGTGTTAGGGATATTACTCAAGAAATCCTTGCCCAGATCAATGTCCTGAAGCATTTCCCCAGCTTTTTCTTTTAGTAGTTTCAGGTCTTAGATTTAAGTTTTTAATTCATTTTGATTTTATTTTTGTGTATGGTGAGAGATAAGGGTCTAGTTTCGTGCTTCTGTACATGAATATTCGGTTTTCTCAGCAACATTTATTGAAGAGACTGTCCTTTCCCTACTGTATGTTCTTGTCAACTTTATTGAAGTTCAGTGCACTATAGATGTGTGGGTTTATTTCTGGGTTTTCTCTGTCCCATTGCTCTATGTATCTGTTTTTATGCCAGAATTATGCTGAAACTTTTAAAAAATGTCTATTTAGGTCCCTCTACATACCATAACATTGATATGTTATGCCGATATTATGCCAATGTCAACATCTTAACACTTTGATAAATTAGCGACAAGTTCTTCAGTAGTGTCCTTCCAATTGCTAAAACTTTCCTCAGTTGTATGATATCAGTTTGTACTGTCTACTGTGTTTCTGTTTCAAGAACAATGTGTGTGTGTAGTCTCAATTTCCAACATTTTCAATTCTTTTTGTCATAATCATACTTTCTTATTTCATTCTCTTATTTTATAATACCTTTTTCCTGTAAACTGTTTTCATTTAACTATTTGGGCAGCACAAATATGGTGAATTTAAGCCCTTCATTAGACCATTTTATAAAATGATTTTCATCTAGATTTAATTTACATTCTATTTGTTAATTTGTTTTTATGTTTGTTTGTTTGTTTTACTTTCTTAGCATTAGTTTTTATTTTATATTTTGGAATTTGGTATGTTGTATCACTCAGAGCAGTTTTTCTTTTTTTATTTATCTATGTTTTTTCTTTAACCTTTCTTTTTTATTATTATATATCACTTTCTCCTGATGAATAGTTTTCTAGTTTCTATTCCCTGACCTATTAATTCTTAACTGGAGGTTTATGGTGAAATTTTGTAACCTTATAAAATTAGTAAAATATTGAACTTTCAGCTCTAGGGTGATATTAAGGAGAGCTGCATTTAAACATAGTTGCTATCATAATCTTTTTTTGAGTTCCATGTCTTGAGGCAATATGTTTCTTTAAATTGTAGCTTTAGGAGTACAGCTACCAGATAAAATATGGGGTGTATAATTAAACTTGAATTTCAGATAAATAGTAGATAATGTTTTATCATGAGCATACTCCATTATATTTGGTATTTTTATTTACTAAGAAAAGGTGCCCTATTGAAGAGGTGTTTCTTCAATAGTTCTGTTAGCTCATTTTGCTGAGATACGATGGTCAACAGTCATCAATATTGGGAGTCCAGCCATGAGCCTAACTTTTGTTCTCATCTCTCATGATGCACATGTTGTCCCTTTACCATATTGGAGCCAAATCCTTGATCAGACAGTTGTATAGTTAAGGGCCAAAGGCCCATGGTCTTCAACATTTTATGCATTTTGTCTATTTCTGTTTTTTGTCCCATCTGGCTATGCCTTTTCAATGATCTATATTTACAACATTTATTTCATTTTTATATATTTGGTGTTGAGAAAGAGCAATATCAATATACTGTATCTTCTTGACCAGAAAATCATCATTCTTTTAAGAATTAAAATATATTTAAAAAGTAAAGTATCACAATATTTTCAAAAAGTATCCAGTTATCTACAAAGATATAACATATAATATATTCTGCACATGTATGTAGAGAAAGATAATTATAATTACTTCAATCTAAAATCAGTTTGATATATTATTGAAAATTCATATATTAATATTTGTTATAGAATCACAAACCCAATAAATATTTGGGAGAACTTGTTATTTGTATTCTGCATTGTGTATAACATGAACTTTTATGAAGTGTTTTATTATTAGGAATTAACTACAACATTACCTTTTAATGGAATAATAAATCTTTAATTATAGTTCAATATGTTCCTGACTTAAATTGCTTTTGGACTAAAACAATTCCATTACAATATACAGTATAAAGAAGCAATTTGTTTTCTCTAAAATAAATATCCTAATTTCAAAACATAAAATAGATGCACATTGCAGTGCATTTCATGCTGAGCAGAAAATAAGAAAGACATTATGTTTTCTAGCAAAGAGATGCTTACCTCTACTTTATGTCATTATTGCCATGTTTGTACCAAGCGAGAGAAAATCAGATTGGGATAGGGCAGGGTTGGGGGTAACTTTAAAGATTATTGTTTCAAACTACAAATAAAGTCAGGATTTACTTTCATAACTATGTATAGTAACATTAACAAAAAACAAGGACAACAGTAGCAACAACAAAAAATCTTTGCTTGAACATGCTCTATTTTTTAATGTACCTAAAAATGTACTTAAAAATCATATTTTTGTGTGTGTGCATGTGCATTTAACCCAGTTCCTATGAAACCTTATATATCTATTTACATGTGTATTTATGAGATTTAACATATTTAATTATGAAAAGATATAGTGGTTATATATGTGCAAGTAGAATATCAGAATATTTAATCTAAACATTTTTAATCTGTCACATAGTATAGAAAACATTTTGTAATAAGGTATAACCTGGGTTTAATATATCTTCAAATTAAATTTATTAGTTTTTCAAATAACTAACTTTTCTCAGTCTTACTATTATCTTATATAAAGTTGAGAAACTAATAACAAGTTAATAAGAGTTGATTAAAATGTGGATGCACCTTGCTTTGTAGCATAATGCCTAAGTCATAGTACATAAATAAATCACAGTTCTTTTTCTTCTACTATTCATATTCCAAATAATTATTAGGTAAATTTATAGGAAATACTTATTTAAAAGAATATTATGCTATATGTTTCTGCTATTATTCACAGGTGTTAATGTCAAGCAAATGTATCCTCTCCTCTTTCATGGTAGCTTTGTTTACCAGACCAGCACATTTGGTGTTCTTTTCCATTTACTTCTTTATTTTATTTAGGACATCTTTTTTATTTTCTGCTATAATCTGACTGCTCACAGACTCTCATTTGCTAAAAAAGAAATTACTTCATTTGATTCTGATTGGTAACCAAACTAAATTTTTAAACATACTGAAAGAGAAATTCCATAAGAAAAAGAATTTAGATGGTCTATTATTAATTTGTGGTTAAATCATATCAATGGATAAATTATTGCATGGAAGAAAATTTTTAAATACATTAAAATAATTGATAATTAATTTCAAATACTGGTTGTCAAACAAATAAAATAAGGGTTTTAATTTTTGTGTGTTTGATATATTCAAATATAAAAAAAGATGCCATTTTGTTTTTATTAGGATTATACTGTGCTTTACTTGATTTTTTTAGCAGTAATAACAAAACATAGTGAATAGCCAATGTTTAAAAACAGACACAGTAGGATTAGCAAAATAATGTAAACAGAGACAGTTGTATTATCTCCACAATGAGTACAGAAAGGCATGGTGCCAAAAACAGGTAATTGTGGATTATACTTGGGATGATAAAAGAAACAAATATAATGTATTTTAATTCTGATCTGTACACACAAATTCAACAACTAGACTTGGGAGTATTTTACATTTAATAAAACCTATATCAATCACTCTAAGCCTTGTTAGGAAATGCAAAGATGAATGAGAATTAAAGCCATTTTTTATGTGAAGAAACACACATATAATTCGTTGAAAGAGAATGTCACAAAGTTAAAATATGTAGATAATTAGGAAAGGGAAATATCGCTTTCTAAATCAAAGCATAAGTATTACATTAAAAGTCCATTTTACTCTTGACATTTTAAACTCAGCCTCCAATATACCTATAAAAGAATATGTAGGGTAATCAAATATTCTAGAATGTTCTATGGCTGCCTAAAAATAGTAACTTGCATGTTTTCCTTTAGAAGTGGGAAGCACATGTTGCCAATGAAATTGCTACTACAAAAATAATATCAAAATTTTAAGTGAAAAATGACCTCCAGAAAAAAATCTCTATTATATGAGCCTAGTTTGGTTCAAAATTGATGCATGTGAGTTTGTGCATATGTACGTGTAGGTACACACAATGCACATACAAAGCCCTGTTTGGATGTGTATTATCCAGAAGGTTAATTGTTTTTATTTCTCAAATGTGCTACTGTTGACTTATGTTCCCTCCTGTTTGGTACGAATATATTCCTAAAATATATATATTCATAATATTATTTTATGATTAGACATATTAGATATTAGGAATAAAAGTTTTTTTCAGAATTTGAGGTATATTAGTTTTCAAGGTAAGTTAAATATTAAAAATATGTTAAGTAAGAACAAATTCTCTAATGAAGGAGAGCAGTAATTAATCATTGAAACTGTGTGCTATGGTTTGAGTATGGTTTGTTTGGCCTTCCCAAGTCCATGTTGAAATTTGATCCCCAATGTTGAAGATGAGGCCTAGTGGAAGGGGTTTGGGTCATGGGAGCAGATCCATCATAGATACTTTTGTGCAATTCTCATTGGAGTGAGTGAGTTCTCACCGCTTAGTTCCTGTGAAAACTGGTTGTTGAAGAGAGTCTGGCACCTCTTCCCCTCTCTCTTGCTTCTTCTCTTGCCATGTGATCCACACAGGATGACTCCCCTTCACTTTCTGCCATGCGTGACAACTTCCTAAGTAGATGCTGATGCCACGCTTCTTGTACAGCCTACAGAACCATGAAACAAATAAACCTCTTTTGGGGGGTAAATTACCCAGCCTCGTGTATTGCTTTATAGCAACACAAATGGACTAAGACATAGTATAACCATTTTAGAATAAAGGTGGTCACCATTGCCTTGCCTAGGGTTCAAGCCCAAGACAGAAAGTAAAGAGGAATTAAACAGGAGCAAATTATAATTAAAGAAAATAGAAAACTATTTTACAAGGAATCATACTTTCAAAAATACAGTAGAAAATCTTAGTAAAACCTGGTAACTATTTATTAAACATTTAAAATAGCTTATTTAGAATCATAAAATATACTTTGGGCATCATTGTATTTTAAAACATGATAGCACAGTTTCTTCAAAAGTGGTATGGATCTTTGCCACATTTATATACTATGAAAAGGTTTATGAAAAGTGGAATTTTAGTCCATCAGCCAGATGGTTTGTCTGCATGATGTCAAATTGCCACCTGCTTAATAATAGTTGCATTATTAATTACATTTTTTCTTGTTATACATGTTTGGCAAAATGCATAAAAAATAATTATTCTATATAACTCTTTAACTTAAAGTATTTCATGGTACTCCATTTGTGACAACTGAGACAATCTTTATATTTCATAAAGATGACATTTTTAAGGACATAACACAAAAAGCACAAAATGTATTGTGTGGCATTAGTGTCTGCATATCACTGTGAACCTTTCACTTTTAATTACTTCCAGAAAATATTCAGTCTTTTGCCTATATGCTGCTATATTTCTATTGATGTGAAAAGTCTGAAGGAGAACATTTATAATGAAGTTTCTAAGTATAGAAGTTTTGCAATGATTTCACCATAAATTTGATTGGTAATGTAACTTAGTAGAGGGGCTACTAATAGTAGAGGGGCTACTATTTTGTGTATTTGTACAGATCATATTATGGATTTCATTTACACAAATATCGGGAAATTTAATGAGTATTTCTTTTGGGTATCCACACATTTAATAGCCTTGTAGCTATCACACAACTCTGGAAATTTAACATTAACTGTGCTAATATATATCATAAGTACAACTTATATACTTCATGAAAAGAATAAATTAGTATATTAAATTGAAATGTATAAAGACGTCTTTTACCTTTGAAAGTAAATAGTATATAGACTTTCATAGACAATATATAAAAGTAGAATTCTGAAAGTAACGATGTTAACTAATGTAAAAGATAAGAATCTTAATGTTTTCATAATGAATGTATATTAGAATCAAATTTTTATGTTTTTTTGTATCTTTTACTGCACATCCTAGTATTCAAATACTGTGCACGCTAATTACTGAAGTTGTTTTTGCTGCTTGACATCTTTTGTGTACATATTCATAAATGCTGTATGAGTTTTGCTACCTGTCAGCTTTTCCTTCCAAATAAAACATTTTAATTATTCAGAAAGTTGTATTATTAAAACAAGGCACAGACAGAGTTTTTCTTTTTTCTCCCTTTTCTTCTCAGGGGGAAAATGTTTTGGCTTCTGTTACAAAAGTGGAAATACACAATTTAAATAGCACAAAAAATATAAAATATGAATATTATTGGATTCATAGATATAATATATAAATGATAAACTATTTTAAAAAGTGATGCTGCTATTTATGCTTACAGCTCTTGAAAAAATACAAATCTAAAATATTGGCTTTATTTGCCCAAGCTTTTGAAACTTTCAGAAGTTATATATTGAAATCTAAAACTTTTCCAGGCTCTTTTTAATCTTGTTCATCAATAAATTCCTTAATTTTCTCTTAAGAACCATTTATTTCCCATATTATTTATAATTTTCCCCACTGTTCAGCTAGTATTTCAATAAGGACTTTTGCTGGATTGTAATAGCAACATTTGTTATATAATTCTACTCAAAGTCTAACAACACCCTCTCCCTATGTTCTAAACCTCCAATACCACATCAAATTTTAAATCAAGAGTATTTGAACAATATGATCTATGGAATTATAGATGTTAAAAATGTCACCACTTATCAAAATGGAAAAAAGAGTAACATTAATGAAACACATTATGAGTGTATGCTGATCATTAATATTAATCTGTAAACATTTTTCTTCAAAAGAAATTTTTACCAAACATAATTGAAATATTTTCCTTATAGTTTATTAAGATGTTTGAATCCATCAATTTTCAAAAATTATATTTTAGAAGATATTTAGTGTCTAATCTTCCCCTTCACAGTTTATAGTTTCAGGTTTTGCTTGTAGTATCCTTTGTCAACTTCTGGAGTCATCGTACTTCTAAAACTATGCTGGATTAAGCCCATTCTTTTAACGCACATCCTTGAATTTTTAAATAACTTGGTTCAATACCATTTTTGAGACTAGTTCCTAAACTTTTCAGAGTAACAGAGTAATTTTCTACCCTTGGATTTGGGTTTAAAATGGTACAATTATTTTCCAAACTATATATAAAATATATTTTTATATTTTAGAAAAAAATAATTGATAGATTTCAAATCCATCTACTACCCAAGAATTAGATACTGAGTATATTATGACTTAACATATGATAAGAAAAACAGAAGATGAGCTTCATGAAATTCCCACTACCATCCTTAGCAAGAAGTAAATCCGTACTAATATTTATATTTGTGAACTAAAAATAGTTCGCGAGACATTATACAGTTCATTAAAGATATTAATGAATTTGTACTTTGTGACATAATCTGATTAAGTATGTGTTTTCATTTCTTGTAGTTCTATATATTTTATTTATTTATTTTTTTATTTCAGCATATTATGGGGTTACAAATGTTTAGGTTATCTATATTGCCTTTGCCCCACCCAAGTCAGAGCTTCAAGCATGTCCATTCCCCAGATCATGCGCACCACATCCATTAGATGTGTATGTACTCATCTCTTCCTCCCCCCCATCTTCTATGTTTTTTAATGAAAGAACATTTTATCTTTAAGATAAATAGCCTGCGGAGGAAAAAAGTCATTGAGAATATGACCTAAATCTAATAAAATGTACTTGGAAGAAGTGACCTGTTTGAGGGGCAGACCCTCAGGAAAGTAACATGCATCCTCAAAGCAAATTGTTTAGCTTTCCCAGTAAGCACAAGAAACACTCCTAACTGTTGGTGCAAGTACAGCTAGGTTGTTGGACTATTATATACATTAATCATCAATATTTCAGCCAAATTTATGCTGGAGAAAAATGCATAGTTTCTGAAAACCTTTTAATTTTGTATCTTGTTTGGAAGGTTAGAGTATCGGGCATTGATAACATTTCTTTTTTTATTTCTTTTCTTACTGTCCATAACCAGCATTCCCTACCCCTTGTATTCAGTAGAGCTTATTTCATTGAACTATGAAGGAAAAAAGAATTGGTGTCTCTGAAGATAAAATAACTCTTGCAGAAGCCACCTTAAAAAGTGATAGAATATTTTTAATATTTCATGATAAATTTTGTTTTCTTCTAATATTTGTATTTCATGCTAGTTTAGTTGTGCATTTATTTGAAGATAGCAATTTGCTAGTATTTTTATCACTTTTAAATTTGCATTATTTTCCTGGTGCTATTTATTTCAGGTTGAACTTAATGTACCAGTCAGTATATTGCCTGAAGATCATCCCAGGATAGGTCACTTACACTCTGAGTGTTGTGTTGACATATGTTGTCAATACTTCTAACAATTGACCAGCAAATTTTCAGTGTTAAACACAGTAAAAAGCATTACACAGATATTGCCACGAGTGCAGTCATGCACTGTCAGTATATGGGAAAAAGGGAGAAGAGTTATCAAATCCAATTGTGATGGCCCTCTAGTATTCCTATTCCCCTACATCCTCTTTCTCCGTATTTCTTACATTTTTCTCTTCCCTATGTATTCTCTGTCCTTACTTCATTCTCTTCCCATCTCATTCTCCTCTACTGCTGCTCTTTTCTTCCCCACTTTCTCTTCCCTGCCTTCTGTCATTATTATCATTATCATCATCTTCATAATTTTTTATCTCTAGGACATTGCATTATTGTGTATCATGTTATGTCATTCAAGGATCATTTCACAATATTATTCATTCTTATTTTTTATGGCTATGGATTTTGATGCCATAACATAAAACCTCAAGGGCATCTGGTATATATTTCTAATTACAGTGCCAGTAGTAGAGAAAGTAAATCTGTAGTTAGTATTGATTTAAAGAGATATTTCCACTAGTTGTAATTTCCTCTTAGTAAGTGGAGATATTTCAATATTTTCCACTTCTTTCATGTTCAATTGATTATTATATTATTAGAAAATAAATATTTAAATGTTTGCGGGACATGGACTACTGAAAAATATGAATGTGATAACACAAATTAAAAAGTTAATGTATTTTATAAAATGCAGATTTTCATGTTTTCAACCCAGAAAAATCTCTATACCTATTCATATCGATAGCTTTATGATAGGTGAAGTTAAACAAACAAAAACAAGCAACAGCAACAAAAAAAAATGAGAAAACACTGTTTCAATCTAAAATGAAATCTAGCATCCAAGTGCTACTCAACCGTGTCGCTTTCTTGCTATTGCCTTCTCGTGTTATTAATACCAGTGTCTACAATTTCACTAGAGAAAGTTTAGAGATTCCATAATCTAAAAATCATACAAATCATGTTAGTGATTTTCCAACGAATAAATGAGTATCTGTTTGCTCGACAGATTTCTATGAGAGGTTTTAGTCATCTTATTATTTTTATTTTTAACCATATTTTATTATCACTCAACAGAAGAATTAATCAACAAATATTTGATAAAAGCCTACCGTATACAGTGCACTATGTTCCCTGTCCTTCAGTAATGCTAACATCTTAAGTGTATATCAGTATGCAGTTTTCTCTAGATACATATTGGGAATAGGAAAAAAAATATAAGAAACACAGAAAATATTTATTTTCTTCAATATATGATGGCTTAATCATTAAGCCCTTTACTGTCATATTAGATTCTGTAAACAGAGTTGACCTCAGATTCTCTCCAGTGATGATGTATTTACTTTTTCTTTCCCCTGCCCTCGTGCATTGTATAGAAGCAACCTAAGCAAAAAGAGAAAATTTAAGTTGACACAAAAGGAAAGAAGACATAAGGGATCGTTAGAGAGCCTTGAAAGTCCAGAGGCATTTCTGCCAATACAATTCCTTTCTATTATTTTTATTTTTTATTTTTTATATCAGAATATCACAGAGGTACAAACATTTTGGCTATATAAATTGCTTTTGTACCATTTAAGTCAATGTTGTAAGTGTGACAATCCCCAGATAGTGTGCATTGTACCTGTTAGGCGAGAATTTACCCATCCCCTCTGCATCCCTCCCACCTGTTTGATTTCCAATGAATGTTATTTCCATATGTACACATAAGTGTTGATCAATCATTATCAATTTAATGGTGATTACAGGTGGTGTTTGTTTTTCCATTCTTGTGATACTTCACTTAGAAGAGTGGTCTTCAGTTCCATCCAGGTTAATACAAGAGATATTAATTCACCATTTTTTATGGCTGAGTAGTACTCCATGGTATATATATACCACATTTTATTAATCCACTCATGTATCGATGGGCACTTGGGTTGTTTCCACATCTTTGCAATTGTAAATTGTCCTGCTATAAATATTTGAGTGCAGATGTCTTTTTAATAGAATGTTTTTTTTTCCTTTGGGTAAATATCCAGTAGTGGGATTGCTGAATCAAATGATAGATCTACTTTTAGTTCTTTGTGGTATCTCCATATTACTTTCCATAGAGGTAGTACTAGTTTGCAGTTTCACCAACAGTGTATGAGTGTTCTTATCTCTTTGCATCCAAACCAATATTGTTGTTTTGGGAGTTTTTGATAAAAACCATTCTAACTGGAGTTAAGTGATATCTCATTGTGGTTTTGATTTGCATTTCCTTGTTGATTAGAGATGTAGACTTTTTTTTTCATATATTTTTTGCCCATAGATCTATCTTCTTTTGAAAAATTTCTGTTCGTGTCTTTTGCCCCCTTTTTAATGGGGGCTGTTTGATTTTTTTCTTGCTGATTTGCTTGAGTTCTGTATAGATCCCAGTTATCAGCCCTTTGTTGGCTCCCTTTATAGTTTTTCCCTCCTCTTGCCTCTTCCCCCACAACTGGGAACCACTGATCTCTTTTCTGTCCTTATAGCTTTACATTTTGTGCAATTTCATATACATGATATCATAATGTTTACTCTTTGGCATTAGATTTTTAAAACATAGCATAACATTTTAAATATTCACCCATATTTTTCTATGTATAAATATTTTGCTTCTTTTTTATTGTTGAGTAATATCCTGTGATATGGGATATCAAAATTTGTTTATATACTACCAGTTGATCATGGCTATACCATTGCACCTTTCAATCACAAATCTCTGAGATTTCCATTTGGTCTACATCTTTGCTAACACTGGGCATTGTCAAGTGTCTTGACAGTAGCAAATCTAGTAATTGTGCATTGTTATCTCATTATAGTTTTAACTTGCATTTTCTGGGTGACTAATGTTATTGAGCATAATTTTTGTGCCTACTGATCATTTATAAATATTATTTTGTTAATTTATCTACTCAAAATCATTTTCAATTTTTCTGGAAAAAGTGTTGTTTTCATTTTTCCATAAAAATATTTGGTTGTTTCAGCATCATTTGTTGGCAATGCTATATTTTCTCTATTTAATTAACTTGGAATTTTGTAGAAAATAAATTCACCCTATAAGTCTGGATTTATTACTGAACTTTCTGTCCTCTTCCTTGGACCTATATATCCATCAATACCACTATGCACATTGTTTTGGATGAGTATTTCATTTACAAATGCATTGTGCTGTTTTTGAGTATTTATTTCTGACAATTAATATGGTTGGAAAGTTGGTCAGATATTCTATATATTTATTGGTTTTTGTCTTGTTTTTATAACAATTACTGATAGATGTGATGATGCAGTCTCCAGTGATAACATTAGATTTGACTATTTCAAATTTAGATTTTCAGTTTGTGCTTATCTATCTTGAAGTTCTATTACAAGTCTTTTTAAGATTGTCATTTTTTCTTCATGTTTTTACCCTTCCTCATTAGGAAATTTTTTCTTTTTATCTGTGTAAATTTTCTTTTGTATCCAAAGTCTTTTTTGTCCGATAATAATATAATCAACTATAAAATCCTATTAACTTTTTATTAGTGTTTCCTGGTTTATTTTTTTCTTATCCTTCTACATTATCACTATGTTTTTTATATCTAAAAGGCAGGTATTGTAAACAGCATATAGATCAGTGTTGTTTTTTGATTATGACACAAAATATCTGCATGTTATTGAAGTGAATAATCCATTTAAGTGTAAAGTAATAATTTACATTATTTTATTTAACTGTCATTTTTATTTCATATTTGTCTCATTGGTTGTTATTTCTTATATTTTGTTCCTTTCTGCTTATTATAAGATTAGTTGAATTTACTGTAATTATTCCATTTAATCTCCTGTTGGTTTTACCACCTTGTTTGTGTGTTTATTTAGGTGCTTTTTTTATTGGGAGATTAGCAATTAAATTGAAGCAAATCAAATCAATTTACAAACTTGTACAAGAATAAGATACAGATCTAAATCCACTCAAACACATTTAATTAATATTCACTTATTCTGCATATACTCCTAATACTTTTTGCTCATGTGCAGCTAAATCCAAACAATCCTCTGTCTGGAGCCACATGCAATGCCAGTATATTCAGAAGCTTAGCAGTTCTCCTCTCCTTTTTCATTCATTCTTTTCTCTCTTATTCTTTTGTCTCCAGGCACTTCAACTTGTACATTTTTCTTTGACTCCACTGAGCTTTTCTTGAACTTTCTAGGTTTGACAAAGTTGTCCTTCTGGCATGTTTTCACCAGCTGTCATGGCTCACAGTGCAATTTAAGCCTCTGTTGTACACTATTGTAAATCCAGGTAATGAAAGCCACAAACTTCTCACAAGCATTATGAAGCTGGCAACTGTCAAGATAAATATTGAGCAGAGAGGAGGAGATGGTTTTGATGGCAAAAACAGTTAACCTTGATATTTCATTTGAGAATGCTTTAGATGCCAGATCAAAGTATGGAAATTTTGCCTAAATTGATATTATGTAAAATGTGCAGATGATTATTATTTCCTTAATAGTGAATAAAATAGGTTTTTAAGGACATATTTATATGTTGGAGGAAAAGAATAATTTCATAAGCCTGTTATCCTAAAAAGTTACTATGATTTTTGACTTAAATTTTATTTACCTATTTACTGTATCTCATTATAATTATAATACATATTATTTAAATAAAATTTACATTTATGTGAAAGTACAAATATGGAAATATCACAAGTATTTCTTTCATCAAAAATTTATGTATGTATTGCCATTTATGTATACTTATAACATTTTTAATTTTTGAAAATTTTCATATTGAATGATATATGCAAATTTGTATCTTATTTTTCAGTAAAATCTGTGTCATAAACACTTCCATGTTAATAATGTTAATTTATAATCTAACTGCTAACATTAAGTTATTCTACTGCTTTCTGTTCTTGCTGACAGTTTACAGAGAGCTTTAATTACAACTGACACAACAGTGACCGTAAAAATAAGTTCTAACATTGACTATTTTCTATAGGTCAGACTATGTGCTAAATGATCAATATACAGTTTCTCATTTAATCTTAACAATCACCCTACCAGCTATTTTATTAAATATTTGTATATAATATATTTATATATGATATAAATATAATTATATGACTAATATTTTATTATTATATTTGTATATGTTGTAGACAATGAAGACAAAGATTAGAGGAGTGAAATAAAATAATCAAGAAAACGTAGCTAGAGAGGGGAACAGCTTGCATTTGAATAGCCATCTTGTAAATGGCTACAGAAATATTTCTTGTAACATCTCATCATATTTAGCACTATGCAAGTAACAGGAAAATGAAGATAAGTTTTTAGTCACAACTCACAGGTAGGAGAAGATTATTCTTTCCTTCCATCCCATTCCCTTGGTATATACCGAGAACACTGTAGAAACAGAAGAATTCTGATTGCTATGAGAAGAAAACAGTTGATTATATAAGAATAATGAGACAGCCTTCAGTCATTCCCTTTGAGCACACAGAAGAGCTGAAAAATATGCTGTGCCAAGGTATAATCAAAAACTTGGAAATAAGGATGCTACAAGAATTATTTCTCTTTCTCCACCAGACAGCAAAACACTGAAGATCAAGAGCATAGCAGAAGAAACACTATTGACATAAATATGCTTTTTATTGTTATTTCCTAAGGAAGGGAATACTAAAAACTGATTTTAGAATCCACCATATATTCTTTATGGGATTTTTCCATATAAATATGTACATTGTGATTAGACCTATATTAAATGTGTATGAGTCTTCTTGGTATACTTTTTTAATAGTAACCAAATTTATGTGAGTCCTAAATATTCTGTGCATTTTTGTGGTGAGGTTAGGAATAACAAAAAGACCGTGCCATTAAAGTAGAAATTGAAGTATTCTCATCTACAAAATAAAATACCACTATTGTGAGAAAAAATAAGAAATGGGGGGACAGCCAATATAGTATGCTATTTTTTTATAAGAAGAAGGATAAAGATGATTATACAGGCATATTTTCTTAATTCCAAGGAATTAAGAATTAAAAATGAACTGTTGAATGTTTAAATAAAATGTAGAACAATATAAAAAAGAAAAAATATATATATATTTTAATTTCAGAATATTACAGAAGTTCAAATGTTTTGGTTACATGGATTCATTTTGTACTGCTTGAGACAAAGTTGTAATTGTGCCCGTCACCCAGATAGTGTACATCGTACCCGTTAGGTATGATTTCACCCGTCCCCTCTTTCCCCCTCCCACCTGTTTGATTTCCATTGAGTTTTACTTCCTATTGTGCACATGAGTGCTGTTTTGTTTCCATTCTTGCCATACTTCACTTGGGAGGAGTATGATCTCCACTTTCATCCAGATTATTGCAAAAGGTAATAATTTATTTTTTATGGCTGAGTAGTACTTCATGGTATACATATACCACATTTGATTAATCCACTCATGAATTGATGGGCACTTGGGTTGTTTCCAAATCTTTGCAATTGTGAATTGTTCTGCAATAAAAATTCGAGTGTGTGGTGTGTACCATCTGGGGGATGGACACGCTTGAAGCTCTGATTTGGATGGGTGGGAAAAGGGCAATATGCATAATCTAAACATTTGTACCCCATAATATGCTGAAATAAAACTGGAAAAAAAAATTCGAGCGTAAGTGTGTTTTTGATGGTTTTTACTTTGAAGCCTATCTTTGTTTTACATTTTCAAAAACGAAATTCAACCACAATAATAGAAAAGCATTTTTAAAAATGGGAAAAATAAATATAAAATGAAGGACAGATATTAAAAATAAATTTAACTCTGTATTAAAGTTGTAACAGAACCATAAAGAATGCCTATTTCAAGTAATTTTAAGACACTTCTATGACTGTGTAGCTTTAATAGTATATATCTAAGAACAAAATAAACTACAAAGGCACTTTAAACTTCATTCAGTAGGTTTATCGCCAGTAGCAATTTTGAAATAATTTTAAACTACATTAACTATTTTATTTCCAACTATTTGCAATATTTATAAATTTATTTAAAATAATTATCCTATAATGGGTATTATAAGATAAAGAAAACAAATAAATGTATTAAGGTTATTGTCAAATAGTTTTCATAGTCTAAAAATGTTACATAAAATAAGTTAATAAAAACCTTATTGGTGAATTTGAATTATATAAAAATAGTAAGTTATAATTTAAAATACATATTTTATATAGACACTGAATATATATTTCAGTATATATTACAATATCTTGAGTATATTTTTATCCTGAAATAATCTACAAAGATCTTCAAGCAATATATACACATTGTACTCAGATCTTGCTTTAAAAATCACTCCTCAATATAACAAAGAGGTTGTAATTGTAGAAATAGCTGTTTCTTTGGCTGAAAACAGGGAAAATAGAAAAAAGAATGAAAAATCATATAATAGTCTGATCAAATTAATGTGTTTCTCTCAAATGAATACAGGAGTAAGATTGGCAATTTGTGTGGAAAAATGACTTTTATCAATATAAAATATAATTTTTGTTCCTTTCAATACTATACAACTTGAAATCTTCATTAATTTTCCCAATATAAATAATATATCAAGCTTAATTTCATTGACATATTTTTGCTAATCTTTCTATTCTGTTCACTTTCATATTTTCTGCATCGTTTACTTTTTAAACTTTCTCAGTTCAAAAAAATATAGACTTTAAGGGGAGAGAGTGAGACTCCAATATGAAGACAGGGCCTTTTAATTAGTAGTCTCAATCCATTCATGTGCATACCAATTTCTGAGGTTTTTGAATATATTTTATATATATTTTATATAATCAATTTATCATTATTTTATTTGCTTGGTTTGTATAAGCCATTTCTTATATTTTTGTTTCTGTTTGTTTTTTGTTTTCTTTGCTTCATTTTATTAAAATTTTTAAAACTATATATTCTATTTTCCACTTTTTGGATGAATTGTCTGTACATATTTAATAGGTTACTTTAAACTTAAATTTTATAATAAAACTAAAGTTTAACATGATCAATTTTACTCACTTCAAGTACATTAGTTCCTACTTAATTTTATCTTCTCTTTTTGTCAACTCTTTTTCCCATAAATAAATCAACATGTATACATACATCATTACACAAAAATTTATGTTTTTGTTTTTATCTAGGTTGTAGCTTGTTAACTAAAACACTTTTTAAAACAATCACTACTTATTCCGATATACTGGTATATTCTGATGCACACACACACACAAAGTATTAGTATATATTTATTTATGGTAGCAAATTCTTAGATAACATTATCCAAAAGGCAGTAAGTTAATTAAATAATTCACAAAAAATATAACACATCAAAAATGAAATATTTATTGCCATTAATAGTGATGTGAAATGTTCACATCCACATGTATTTTAAAGTCTCAAAATATATTGTAAAATGAAAAAATCAATTTATATATATGCATATAAAAGTTCTATGTAAGAATATCTTTAATGATACTCTGGCTCTTACAAGAAACATTTTCCTTCTGTTTTTATTTTCCTTTCATTTGGTATAGAAAAGAATAAAGGTGATTTTATTTTATCACATAGATTATATTTCATAATATAAAAAGTAAATTTTTTTATATTTTCTTAAGTGTTAAGACAAACAGCATGTTTTAAGTACTATGATCCATCATAAAACAGAACTATGGTAGAAATGTAGCCACTGTATACACTGGAAATATTTTTCGAATAACCTTGTGTATTTTTTCTTTCATTCTTTCTTTTTCTACTATCCTGGGTCTATGTTTGCAAAATCTGCTAAAAACTCTGGAGCAGTTTCCATTTGTCAGGGATGAGGGCTGAAGATAACAGTTCACAGTCCCTTTTTATTGAAATTTTCCATAGGTATCAAGCAAATGAATGTCTTTCTATAGTAATCACAAAGTAGGGAACTTCATTTACATTTTGACAGTAGTTATGTAAATATCAGTATGTCTCTGGTCACTCCTACAAATTTAAATTAAGAATAATACATCTCTATGTGAATATATTTGTAGTCCATTTATTTAAAGACATTCATACAAGCCAGGAATTACTATGCTGCCATTCGTTATATATTATAAAAACATGAAAAAAAATCATTAGCACCAGTAGATATGTAAGACACAGTATTTAACATTTAAAATGCATATTTTCCAACATGTTTAAAAATGTATTTATTTAATTATTTTACATATTGTCTTATTAAGAAGTCAGATGAATTTTAGGTATAAAATTAAGCAAATATTAAAAATTAAGGTTTTTAATAATTACTTTTAAATGTATATGTAATTTGCATACTACTGTCACATTATATCTATGCTACAGTCTTTTAGCTAATGTTCATAGGGTAAAAATGGCAAAAATCATTCTTAGGTTTCTTTGTTTATTCAAAATTTTCTAGATATATGCTGGAAAAATCATTATATGAGATTCTCAGGTTTTGCTCATGGTCATATCACTAATAAATTTGATACACATGTTAATTTGTAACCATCTCCATTTGCTTATTAAAAAATAAAATACTGATATCTATCTTATATTTTCAATTTGGCAAGAAGACCAGCAAAGAATAAGATTATTTCATATCTTATGAAATACCATGGGAATGTCTGTTATGATTTGATGCACTATACTATATTTTTTTCTCTGTTCTTTCCTTTCATTCTGTCTCTCTTCAATAAACTTCTACTGCCCTAAATTTTACTCACCTAAGCAGTTAACTTTACCTTTTTATAAACACTGGGATGTTTGCCCCTCTTTCTTTTACATGTTAGTAAATCATATGGGAAAAACACAAAATAATTATTTGTTTGCTTCCTACATGTAAACCAAAACCAGAAAGTCAATGCCAAAGACTTGCTTTGTTCATTTATTTCTTGGTGGTGGTAGCGGTGATGATGTTTTTTTCCCCTAGCAATAGACACAGTGCTTGATAAACCAGTAACTTCTTAATTAACACTGTTTTTGACTAGAAAAAAAGAGACCTGTATGAGCCTGGCACATAGTCCAAATTTCAGTGTGTGATGTTAAAAATCACCACTCAAAACACAAATGACTAGTAATTAACATATATTGAACATTATTATGTGTTGTGAGTTATTCTAAGCCTTTGATACTTATGGTAAGTAGAGTCAAGATTCAAACACAATTTGGTTCTGAATCAGTTCTTACCCACTGCACAATGCTGCCTTCTAGCATTAATTACATATGTGAAAATAAATTTAATGGGATCACACTATTTTCTTAAAATAGCTTTCCTAATAGATGAGTTTTGCTCTAAATTTTAAGGGAAACATTAAAGGAAAAAAAAAAAAAAAAAGAAGAAGAAGAGATCTTATGTTGGTGTACCAGAACAGTAAAAGACTAAATCATCCTGGAAAAAAAAAACTCCAAAATAATGTAGTTTAAAGAAAATAAAATTTCTTTCCTTCTTGTATACCAATTCCAAGGAGATCTACCTAAGTCAGTGAGAAAGCTCTTCTCTGTGAGTTTATTAAAAGGACCTAGGTTCCTTCTGTGATATGGTTCCGCTACCCTACAGATTCTTCTTATCACCCCAGTTGCAGCTGCCAGAAAGGAGAAAAAGTGTGCATGGAAAAGACATGCCCACTCTGTTCAGAGTCCTGGACTACAAGTGTGGCTCAGATCATTTTCACTCCCCTTCAACTGAACAGAATTAGTCGCATCCTTCACTATGTGGCTGCGTGTACAGCCATGATTCTCTTACAATAAGAATGATAAGGTGGTTTAGGCTAAAATCTGGCAGTCTTAGAAAGAGCTGAGTAATACAGTAAAAATCACGTTGAATGTAAACTAATTTTGACCCTGTGTAGACCAAATCTGATTCATTTCCTGACTTTTCTACTCCACTATTTACAACTGAAAAAGAATTATTTTAGTGACAAAATTCAAAAGACAAATTAGCCTACTTTTGATCACAGTTTGGTAGAATGGAGGAAATAATAATTAAAAAAATAAATAGTCTAAAATTAAAATACTATCTTAAATATTATAACTGATTTCATTTAAACAAACAAAACTATTTCATAATGTAAAGAATCAATGCGATCTAAGTCCTTTTGCTCACTTTCCTTACTTTCTTTCAGAGCTATCATAGCATACTATCCTAACTCAAATGCAGAACTCACAGTGGGCCATGATAATCACCGTTCTACAAGATCTATTACATAAAACAGCGGTTCCCATTCTTTTTTGGCACCAGGGACGGGTTTCACGGAGGACAATTTTTCCATGGATGGGGCTGGGGGAGGGAGGCCGTGGAGCTCTGCCGCCTGGTCCCTAACAGGCTGGGGACCGCTACCGCTACTAGTCCACGGCCCCGGGATGGGGACTTCAGGAAACATATCAAAACCCTGTGTTCTATTTTTCTTTTAGCTGCAGTTACAATGTAAAGTTTCAGATTCCCTTGTGCTGCATGCCTGCTGCCTCAATCTTGTGCCATGTATTGTTCTGATTTTTGCCTGCGATTTTCCCAAAAACATAATTTGGAAGTGCGGGAAAATTAAGAGGGGACAACATTTAATATATTGAGAACATGGACAAAACCCACAGCTTCAGTCCTTGAGAGGGACAATACTGAGATTTGTGTATTTGTTTCAGTATAGCCCATGGCAGCAACTTCTTCAAGCATCTTTATGTTGTCATTTTCCCTCCACCCCACTATGCTTCTTGGAATTATTTCCCAAATAAACTGTACACAATTCTTTTTAAAGGCTATGCTTTTGGAAAACTCCAGGTCACAGTATTCATCATTTATTTATAAAGAGTCAACTGTATTTTTAAAACCTTCTACTTCCCTTAGAAAAGGTATTCATATTTAACAAAAGAAAATGAAAGATGCATTATCTATCAATATATCTAATTAATTTATATAATTGCATACAAATTTAGATATATCATTGTCTTTTTTACTTTGGCAATAATGAGGTTTTGGGCACTTTATTTATAAGAATTTATGAGAATTTCCATTACTATTTTGCTTTTGATTTCCTTTTCTTTTTAATAGAGAAAGAAGTGATTTTTAAAAAGATAAAAAGATATATGCTCATTTTAATCATCTTACTTTCCTAGAGTCATTTCCAGCTGTATGTCAGAACAATAATGAATATAATTATAAGAAAAGCATCACACTGAAGCATAGTAGGGTCAAGGTAAAAGATTAAAGCACAAAATCAATATACCAAATGTTGAAAGTTGATATTCCTGGTAGACACTGCACCCCTATAAAGACGAACAGTGTGTGGTGAAAAATCTAATTAACACATATTGAGACATATTCCATTCATTTCAGTGCTGTTGTAATACCCAAGGTGAAAATGTTGTCAAAAGGGAGCTATTTTCAAGTTTGCTTTTGTCTGTTAGATTCCTGCAACACAACATGAATTTTCACAAAAAAAATAGATGAGCTCCATTTTCAATTCACTATTCCTGGAGTGTCTTAGCAGGAGTGGTGCTTATTTTCATAGCAAGACCAATTTCTGCTTTATGAATCACTTGTCTACATTGTAAATCCTGCTAAACTGTGAAAGAATAATTACTTGTGGAAAGAAAATATTCAGCTGTAAATTACTTTGCTCTCCCTTTACCCTCCTTTTACCTAAATTCAGTATTCTAAATCCTTATTTTCTCATTCTATCACATTATTACTGTTTCTATTTTGGCATATCATGCAAGCTATAACTATGTTACTATAACACTAAATTAGCAGGTTTGTAGATACATACACACATGCACACACTACATACTCAAACATTTATAAGTCAGTAAATCATTGCCTTTGCTTACCTTACAGGTATTAGCTTGCAAAACACAAAACAATGAAAAAGATCTCTATACTCTTAAAAAGGTCTAAAATAAGTTTAGAAGCAGGTAAATTAAGTGGTATATATACCAAATTCTTTACTGCATGTACTTTTATACTAACATTGCACTTGGTTGTCTTTATAGTCTAAATCTAAAATTATCTGATGTTAATACACTTTCCACAAAATTCTGCAATACATCAACACTCCTAAAACTACATATTGTGTTAACAATTACTATTAGATATTTTAAATATTCATTTTGGTATTATACTTTCAAACATACATATGAGTGAAAAGAATAACATCTTTGCTTTACCCTGAATCTAAATGGGTTTGCTGAAGGAACTTTCTGAGGCAGGAGTTTCTGAACAAGCAACATCATTGAGAGACATTTAGCTGCTCTCAACATTGGAGATATATTATAATGTAGGCAATAACTGTTTTGTTTTTCACTCTCTCTAAATATGGAAATGATATTGCTATTCTTGAGCTTCCATGGCTTCAATAGATGAAACTCAGAAAAAGACAATTGCCTTCAAGCCCTTTTACTTCTACTTCAGCTCTTAGTGCACACTACAAAGGATTTAGCTGGCTTATTTTCTCAGTTGTCTCTTGGATTCTTGAAATCACAAGATTCAGAAGTAGGAATTTCCCTCTCCATGAAGATGAAAGCTTATTATATGTAGAACCTTGAGGAGAGCATTTTACATTGTCAGCCCAGATATTTCCAAGTAAAGTATTAACTACTGGCATCATTGACCTCAAACACAGATAAAGGTTTTAAAATTCTTTTACTTCTGTTTGAACTCCTTAATGAGTGTTAAAGAAGGAGCCAAATGATCTTGCCTATGTAAAAATCATAAAGAATATCGATTTTCCAGAGTTCAATGAATTCTTTATGATTAAAGCTTGTTAGGCGGAATTCACAAACCCACATCTGGAACAGCTTTCTAGATTTGGATTTTTCCCTTTATGTTGGAGAAGAACTCTTAGGTCACAGGATGCTAGTCTTATTACACTTCAGTACCAAGTGGCTAGCTGAAGAGGGACTTGTCCTTAAAATTCCATGAAGTATGTGTTTAATCATGTTTATTTATCGTTGAAGAAACTGCTATTCTCAGCCACACAAATACACAGAAACACATCCACAGAGGTAAGTACTGCAATGTTATAACCGTATGTGTCCATTTACTCTTTCGTTTGCTCAACAATTGTGTGCTGGACATTCACTATACACAAGACACTTTCTAGGTGCTTTGGATATATCAATGAACAAAACCACCATGAGTCCTGCTCTAAAAGACATTAAATTTTAAGGAGGGGGGCAATAACCAATGAATAAAATGAAAAAAAGCAAACTGTATATTTTGAAAGAAAAGGGTAGGGAATAAATAAAAAAAATACTTATATATTAGGGAAAATAGGTGGCTGTAACTATAAAATGTTACCATTTTAACTGAAACTTCTCTAAGGTAACATTTGATAAGAACTTGAGGAGCCGCATACGTCAAGAAAAATGATTATTCAGATTTAGGGAACAGACAGTGCAAAGGATCTAAGCCAGGAACATGCCTATTGTGTTTGACAGTTTCAGGGGAGGTGGGTATAGCTGCAGTGGAACGAGAGAGAGGGACAGAAGCATGGAAAAAAGCAGCCAAGTCATGAGGATATTTAGGAACCATTTTAAGCCCCTTATCATTAGTTTAAATGAGGCAAGGAGCCATTGCAAAAATTTAAGCAAAGGTGTGACAGGTCTATCTTATTTTCAAAGGATCGTATTGGCTGTCATATTGAGAATGTAAGGGCAAGGATGAAATTCTATTAAATTGTAATTTTCTTGAAGGATAGAGGTATTTTAAACATTATTCTAATAGGTGTGTTTTACTTCTTAGATAGATTTAAGTCTAGAATATTGATTCTAGAATGGATATCATGATAGTAAATAATTGTACTTATGATTACAATTAAAATTATCTATTAATACACATGAAATTATTAGTTTTTCTTTTAAAAATAGGTAGTTTATGGTATCATTCAATTCAACAAATGCCATGTAAGAGCAAAATATCACATTTAGCTTTCTGTATTATTATATTTTCCATCCATCATCAATCCATGTATCTATCTATGTGTCTATTTATCTGTTTTCCATTCAGTGCAATTCAACTCATTGTTGTTATACCCTTCTGTGAGTTTTTTTTTTTTCTTTGAGACAGAATCTGGCTCTGTTGTCCTGGCTGGAGTGCCATGTTGTCAGCCTAGCTCACAGCAACCTCAAATTCCTGGGCTCAAGCGATCCTACTGCCTCAGCCTCCCAAGTAGCTGAGACTACAGGCATGTGTCACCATTCCCGGCTAATTTTTTCTATGTATGTATTTTTAGTTGTCCAGATAATTTCTTTCTATTTTTAGTAGAGACAGGGTCTCACTCTTGCTCAGGCTGGTCTTGAACTCCTGACCTTGAGTGATCCGCCCGCCTCAGCCTCCCAGAGTGCTAGGATTACAGGCGTAAGCCACGGCGCCTGGCCCCTTCGGTGAGTTTGGATAGCACAGTATTATAAAACTACCAACCAAATTAAGATATAGAACACTTCTTTCATCTCCCTCCATAAAAGTCCTATGCTGCTGCTTTGTAATCTAACTCACTCCAAACCACTAATTTATTCTTTGTTGTTATACTTTTGTTTTTTGATGAATGTCATAGAAATGGAACCATACAATATGTAATCTTTTGACCCTGGATTTTTTCACATAGCACAGTGGACCTAAGACTTATTCATGTTGTGTGTGTCAGTTTATTTTGTTATATCGTTGACTAGTGTACCATTGTATAAATGTTTCACAATTTGACTATTCAGCTATTGAAGATTATTTAGGGTGTTTCATGTTTGAGTTATTATAAACAAAATGTTATAAACCTCTATATCCTGGATTTTTGTGAACAAATTTTTTTTAATGTTATTAAATTCCTAGGTGCAGAATTGCTGGGTCATATGTAAGTATGTTTATTATATTGGCCAGGTACGATGGCTCATGCCTGTGATCCTAGCACTCTGGGTGGCTGAGGTGCGCGGATTGTTTGAGCTCAGGAGTTCGAGACCAGCCTGAGCAAGAGTGAGACCCCATCTCTACAAAAAATAGAAAGAAATTAATCGGACGACTAAAAATGTATAGAGAAAAAAAAATTAGCGAGATATTGTGGGGCATGCCTGTAGTCCCAGATACTCGGGAGGCTGAGGCAGAAGCATCACTTCAGTCCAGGAGTTTGAGGTTGCTGTGAGCTAGGCTGATGCCACGGCACTCTAGCCTGGGCAACAGAGCCAGACTCTGTCTCAAAAAAAAAAAAAAAAAGTATGTTTATTATGATTTAGAAATTGCCAACTATTTTCCACCATCTTCAATCCTGCCAACAATGTTTCAAATTACTCTAGATTCTAGCCAGCGCTTAATAGGGTCAGTTTCATTTATTTTTTAGTTTTCGGTGTGACATTACGGTTTCAATTTGCATATTCCTAATGACTAATCATTTGAACATCCTTTCATGTGTTAATCTGCCAACTGCATACATTTCCTGATGAAACTAATTCAAATCTTTTCCTGATTTTTTGTTGATGTTAGATTATTATCTTACTGTTTAGTTTGCAAATTCTTTATATATTCTGGATATAGGTCATTTGTTACATAAATGTAACATATTTATTTCAAACATATTTTCCTAATCTGTGGTTTGATTTTTCATTCTCTTAATATTGTTATTAAAGAGGAAAAGTTTTAAGTCAGTATGAAGTTCCTTTTTTTTCTTCACATGCATTGTGTTACTAATGTATTTAAGAACCGGTTGACTAACTCAAGTTTACAAATGCATTATCCTAGGTTTTTGTATAAAAGTTTTGTACTTTTTACATTTTTTTTTTTGCATAGGGTTACTCAAAAATATGTAATTGTTTCAACTCCATTTCTTTAAAAGACTACCTTTTTTCCCATGGAACTGTATTCAAAACTTTGTCAAAAATAAATTGTCACGCAGCTTTAAAAAAAAAAAAAAAAAGCCCTGACAAAAGTTTACTCTCATTAGCCAAATAACCATGAAAGGGACAACTTAGCAAAACAGAAAGCTTTTACATAACAAACACTTTATTCCAGCCAAACATCACAGAAAACCAGTGGTGCTGGTTTCATACATACCAGAAATGGGAAGACGAGAAGTCCATCCTCGTGAGGCTGCAATGAAGCTTCCCAATACCACCACAGGTGAAGTGTCAGAAAAGGCCAAAGAGGAAACAGAACTTTCATCACCAACTGCTGTAAACAAGAATCCCCCTCCTCCACGTGCTGCAGTGTCATTGGAAACCACATGGGTAGCCTAGTCAGCCACCCCTATCTAGCAGTAATAAGGCCTCCCTCCTCTATGTATATGTCAGAGGAGTCCTAGTGGATAGCTAGGGCTTTCAAAGTCACCTGGTAACAAGTGGTAACAAGACAAATGCAAGACCAATGGTTTAACTTTTAACAGGAATCATAAGGTGGGCATGTAGTGGTTGCTTCTGCATCAAAAACATAAATTAAGGTTCTATCAGAAGCTTACCTGTGGCTGGTCTCATTTTAGAGAAATGGACTTTACAGTAGAAATATGAGTGACCTAGACAGTTCATTCAGCAGCTGCAATTAGTTTCCACAGTTTGCAGCCCCAAAGAGGATGCCATTTATCTGCCAGTCTTTAGTTTCCCAAGGAACAGACTAAACAACTAAGCCATTGGTAAAAGCTCAAGACTCAGAGCTCTGCCTTCTTAGAGGAGTGACAATGTCTTCTTTTTGTTCTACAGAGTTAGTGCTGAGGCTAAATAGCCTCAGGAGACTAGTAAGCACCATAAGGTTTCACATTAATCAGCCTTTCAAAGACCCAGGATCAAATGTTTAGGTGACACTTTGAGAACTGTAAGCCCAACTGAAGCATTTGTTTTGCTTCAGGCAATGTAGTGGGGTATAAAGATTTATCTTAAGGAAAGCTGTCACTTTTTCATATAAAGCTGAGTTACCACTAGAGACAGACCACCTAAGGTGCTGAATATACTATTTGCTATGTGGAGGAAAGGCTTGCTGGGGTCTTCTCACCTTGCTGTTCATTGAATTCGAATTAACCTACTCTAAAATAGTTAATATCTGGCCAGAGAATCATAAAACCTTCAAGGATTAGACATTTAGTTTTGATTAGAGCTCAGTAGTCAGTTAATAGCTGCCATTTAAAGAGAGTTTCAATCATCTCAGAGAGACCAGAAGTCCAAATTCAGAAAAAGTGGCTCCAAATGGAAGCTGCTTCCCCGTGGAGGTGGAGGCTCCATTTTTGTATGGGCTCCGGTTGGCAAAATCATTAGTCACAAAGACTTTTACTGTCTCCAACACCTAACCCTCCCCAAAGTCCAAATGTGTGCTGGGTCTCCTTTGTGGTGAATGGCAAAAATGACAAAAGCTTTTTCTAAATTGTTGGAAGGATTCACAATTGTGAATTTGCCCATATAATCACCAAAAACTTTACTTAGGAAGCTGCTAAATCTTGTCTGCATGTCTCAGGCCCCCTGCTGGTACAAGTGTGTTAACAACACAGGCATGGCTGTTGAAACTGAGCTTCCTGATTTGCCAACAAATCATCTATATAATGAAAGCTTTGGATTAAGAGGGTAGAGATACTCACATTAAATCCTTTCCCACCCCATGATGGCACATGGCAGGTGAGTGTTTTCATTAGCCCTTCTCTATTTGCTTCTTTTTCCTGATCAGAATGAATTTTCTCATCTGACAGTTCTGGGATGGGAAATACAGCACATAACACAAATTCTTACAACATGTTTGGATGTAGACACAACAACAATAGCACACTGAATTGGTCCAAATAGTGTAACTCATAAGGTCACATTAGCTTCTCTTTACTTCCCCACCGTCAACCTGCTCAAACCCTGTCTTAAAGGGTTCTTTTTTTCCCATAAGAGACAGATTAAGGAATTTAATGAGAATATAAGTTATAGGTTACAACAATTTCTAGGCAACCAGACTATACATCACCAAAAGTATAGAGAAATACAGGATACAGAGGGAGGCTATTCTACTGGGGATAGCTGAGAGAATATATACATTTTTTTTAATCTTTGGCTCTTTGCTTCTGGGTCCTTGCTGCCTCTTCCCATAGAATTAATAACTCTCAATTTCCAAAAAGTGCCAGGGCTCAGGGTCCCATTTCTTTATGTCCTTTTGGTAATACTGTGTTTCTGTCCCCAAATTCTAAGCACTTCAGGCCACTTCTGCACCTATTTCTCCCTCTACTTACTTAACTGGGTACGGTGACTTTGGCACCCGTATCTAAAAGAACTGTAAAAGTACACTTCTCATTTCACAAAGATTCCCTGGAACACTTGGCTTTTTCCTTAAAGTAGCTAAGGTTAAGTTGAAGGAGACCCGAGGGTTTGTGGGATGGGAGCTTAAGAATTGTTCTGCACTAGTAAGACATTACCTCCACTTCTGGTGGTAAGTGGCCCAGCAGCTTTCCAGGATCAACCATCAACCAACCAACCAAAATAACAAGCAAACAAACAAATAAAAACTTTCTTTCTCCATAAAAAATTTATATTCTAATTTCTTTTAGTTGTGGCACGTTTCACAGCCATGGTGCCTTTTGGTTGGAGCTATATGGCTAGCTGCCTCATTGTCATAATAACATCTCTACTTCTTCATCCTGGACGGACATGACAAAAAAAATCAAAGCATAATTTAAGCAGCTTATTTCAATTCTACCTCTTTCTTTTAGCCTCATCAAAAAATAATACTGATGAGAAACCTTAGTCACCTTCCCCCCAACACTTGGGCAATAACATTTGCCATTCTATTTTGTACTTCCTCATGTCTGTAGTTTGCATTAAGGTTAACTGGTGTTGTTTTATGTTCTTTGGATTTGGACACATGTATCCACATTATAGTATCATGCAGAGTATTTATATTGCCCTAAAAATCCTCTGTGTTCTGCCTATTCATCTCTTCCTTTCCCCAAATCTCTAGCAACCACTGACCTTTGTACTGTCTCCATAGTTTTGCCTTTTCCAGAATGTCATATAGTAGAATTACACAGTATGTAGCCGTTTTAGATTGTCTCCTTTCACTTAGTCGTATGCATTTAAATTTCTTCCGTTTCTTTCCATGGCTTGATGGTCCATATCTTTTTAGCACTGAATAATATTCCATTGTCTGGATGTTCTACCATTTATTTATCTCTTCATCTACTCAAAGACATCTTGGTTGCCTCCAAGTTTTGGCAATTTTGAATAAACATTATAAACATTAGCGTAAGGGTTTCTGTGGACAGACGTTTTCAACTCATTTGGGTAAATACCAAGGGACATGATTGCTGGATCACATAGTAAGAGTATGTCTAGTTTTGTAAAAACCTGTTAACCTATATTCAATAGTAGATGTACTATTTTGCATTCCCTCTAGCAGTAAGAGTTCCTGTTGCTCCACATCTCTTGTCATAATTTGATGTTTCCAGTGTTGCAGAATTTGGCCATTCTTGCAACCTTTAGCACTTCTATAGTCAAGTGTTAGTTTCAGGAGTTTTTTTGTTGATTGTTTTGGATTTTATGCATAGATGATCATGTTATTTATGAGCAGAGACAGTTTTATTTCTTCCTTCCCAGTCAATATATTTTTTAATTCTTCTTCTCACTTCATTGCTTTAGCTAGGGCTTCTAGTATGTTATTGAAAAACAATTATGAGAGAGGAGATCCTTGTCTTTTTCCTTATCTTACTGGGAAAGCTTCAAGTTTCTCAGGAAAAAGTTCCTTTTCAAAGTCTTTCCTATATTGACTTTTTCTTGCAATAATTTCTACTATAAGCTCTACCTCTCAGGATCCCGTTTTCCTGATTCTGAATTCTCCTTGACTTGAAAGTCCCTGTATGGAGAAGTGAGAGAAAATAGAGAAAAAATATAAACTTCAAGCCACAAAAGACTCCTTTTCTACTTCTGGTCCAGGAGAAAGATTTTATTTCAGTTTTAGTAACACCGTGGCTACTGCTGCCACCACCATCATTTCTACCACCACCTCCGCCACTGTAGCACTGTGAATATAGTTTCATGACTGAGACATGTCTGAAAGTGGGGCCAGAAAGAAAGAGACAGACAAGGAGATAGAGAGAAAGACGGGGTGCAGGAGGAATGTTAGGGGGATGTGATTTCCACTCGCCTTCATAGCACAGAGCTTCTTTTGTTTTTTTGGTTTGGTTTTGATTTTGATATTTGTTGGAGACGTTTCTGTCTATGTGAGCCATACAGTTACGTAGTTCTGGGATCCGGAATGCCTGATAGCAGATATGAGATAAGACAAAAACAAAAACAAGAGAAACAAAACAACAAAACTAGAACAAGAAATATACCACTGTTTTGGTTATTCTTGGAATTTATTTCCTTTCCAAGTTTTCTTGAATTTATTAATATTTACTTTGCACAGTCTATAGATAGTTATTTCATGTATTCTAGATAAAGTGGTGGTGTTGTTATTGTAATAGTTGTAATCATTGGGGAAGGTTAGATGAGGTGTGCTTACTCCATCTTAAGTGGATCTGGATGTCTGTCCTGTGATGTTTAAGACTTAAAAATTGTATTATTTCAATACAAACACATAATTTCACCTATAGCTATGTTTCTCTATGTTATATTTGCATGTCATAAAAGCCACAGTTAAAATGAACAATGACAAAAAAAAAACACTAGAAAATACTTCCTTTCCACAATTATATATTTTTTAAATATTTCCTTTTCTTTATTACTATTTATATTTTAGTCAACAATAATATCAGCATGCTGGATTCATATTTCATTTATGTACTAATATGGTAATTAACATGAAAATTGAACATTATTAATCTCCCTTTTTTTATATCTATTGCTACTTGGCAGCAGGCTTTTCCTTCTTTTATTTTTTATACTTTACTAAGCACTGTACTGAGAATAATTAATTTGAGAATAAGACAACAATTTTCTCTAGGACTTCAAACCTTGTTTACTTTGTTAAAATTGTAAAATAAAAATGGTATGTGTTTCAGCCTATGAATAAGCAATCAGTCACAAAATATCTTTCTAATTAAACTCAGTGTTTCTACTCTCTTTAAGTTAGAGCATATAAAATTTAATCAGTTGAAGAACTGTAAACCTAATGAATCCATATATAGTTATACACCCATTTTGCTGCTTGTTTTGGCCACCAATTTATCCTATTTCTAAACACATTTTAATACTGTCAGAATTATTAAATCTCAAAATTATGGTTATTATGAGTAAATGGATTTTGAGGGTAACTTTTTGTCCTAAATTTGTTTTATGTACTGTTGAGAGTTTGGGATAGTTTACTTAATATATCTAATATGCATATGGACCTCATTAGCAAAAAGAGAAAATATTTTACTATGAATCAAGCCATCACACTTAATTTGAGTCTATTTTGGAGACATGATGATCGGCATACTGCACAGAACAACTGAGCAATGTGTGGGGTTTTGTTCAGTGAAAGGTTATGCTAATATGGTTAAATAGTGGATCAATATTGTGACAGACAATTCACATTAATCAATTTGGATTTCCTCTACCACGAAATGAGAGAAGGCACAGATATGTTTCTTTGAACTTATGTATTATGTGACAATAGGGTGCATTTAAGTAATTCAAGATTACAGGAATGAATGAATGACTCTTACATTTCCTTCTCTGGCCATTCCCCCCTTTCCATGTTCTTTTCCCCAGTCTTTCATAAATTGTGTAGAAAATAGACACCATATTTCATTTAGCTTAGGTACCTGTTACTCCACTAGCACATATAATTTTTTCTCTATTTTTTCCATTTTTTGATACATAATAATGATACACATTTATGAGGTATATGTGATATCTTAATACATGCATACAAAATGTAATGTCAAATCAGAGTAGTTGGTATATCCATCACCTCAAACACTTACCATTTTTTTTTGTATTGAGAACATTGAAAATCTTCTCTTCTAGCTATTTTGAAATACACAAAACCTGTTAATAACTATAGTCACCCCACTGTGCAGTCAAATGCTAGAATCTTAGTCCGTTAAGTCAACCATTTATTTCTATATTCATTAATCAAACTCTTTTTATTGTTCCTCCCCATACTCTTTCCAGCTTTTGGCAACCACCATTCTATTCTCCAATTCTTGAAAATGACTGTTTTGAGTTCCCACATGTAAGAGAGTACATGTGCTATTTATCTTTCTGGCTTATTTCACTTAACACAATGTTCTCCAGATTTATCCAAGTTGCTGCTGATGTTAAGATGTCTTTATTTTTTTTATGCTGAATAATATTACATTGTATATATACCACATTTTCTCTGTACATTCATCCACTGATGAATGCTTAAGTTGATTCTGTATCTTGGCTATGGTAAATAGTGCAAAGAAAACATGGGAGAGCAGGTATCTTTCCAATGTACTGATTTACTTTCTTTTGGATATACATCCAGCACTGAGATTTCTGGATAACATAGTAGTTCTATTTTTAATTTTTTGAGGAACCCAATACTGTTTTCCAAAATGGCTGTACTGATTTACATTCCCACCAGCAGTGCATGAGACTCCCCTTTTGTCTGCAACCATACCAGAATGTTACTTTTTGTCTTTTTCATTATGTCTTTTTAACTGGAATGGGATGATTCACTATAGTCTTGATTTGCATTTTCCTGATGATTAATAATGTTGAGAACTCTTTCATACACATGTTTGCGATTTCTTCTTTTGAGAAATCTCTATTTTGATCATTTGCCCACTTTTAATCAGATTATTTGTTTTCTTGTGGTTTAGTTGTTTGAGTTTCTCATATATTCTAATCATTATTAATAGCATCTTGTTGGATGAAAGTTTGCAAGTATTTTTTTCTTTCTCTCTATAGGTTTTCTCTTCATTTTTTGTTTCCTTTCTGTGCAGAAGTTTATTAGCTTTTATCTTAATGTCATCCATTTGTCTATATTTATTTTTATTACCTGTGATTTTAAGGTCTTACTCCAAAACTATTTGTGCTAAGGCATTTATTCAATGTTTTCTTCTAGCAGTTTCATAATTTCAGGTCTTACATTTAATTCTTTATGAATTTTGATTGGATTTTTGTGTATGGTAAAATTTAGGGGTCTAGTTTCATTCTTCTGCATATGATAATCCAGTTTTCCAAGCACCATTTGTTGAAAAAAAAAAGAAAATGTCCTTTCCTCAGTGTATGTACTTGAAAGCATTGCTGAAAATGAGTTGTTGTAAATGCATGGATGTATTTCTGGTTTCTCTATTCTGTTAATTGCTCTATGTATCTGTTTTTATGCTGGTATCGTGCTATTTTGATTACTAAAGCATTGCAGTATATTTTGAAGTGAGTGTGATGCCTTCAGTTTTGTTCTTTTTACTCAGATTTGCTTTGGCTTTTTGAGGTGTTACATGTTTACATACAAACTATTTTTTTTTCTATTTTTTTGAAAGAATGTCATTGGTATTTTGATAGGGATTGCATTGTTTCTATAGATTGCTTTGGATAGTGTGAACATTTTAACAATATTAATTCTTCCAATCCATGAACATGAGATATTTTCCCACTTTTTAAATGTCATTTTTAATTTCTTTCAACAGTGTTTTATAGGTGTCGTTTGGTAGTAGATGTCTTTCACTTTTTTGGTTGCATTTATTCCTAGGTATTATTTTTTTTACAGCTATTACAAATGAGATTGCTTTCTTGATTTATTTTCAGATTGTTTGATGTTGGTATATACAAATACTAATGATTTTTTAACATCAACTTTATGTACTGCAACTTTACTGAATTTATTAGTTCTAACAGTTTTTTGGTAGAGTCTGTCAGTTTTCCTAAATAAGATCATGTCTTTTTCAAACAAGGAAAATTTGACTTTGCTTTACAATTTGGATGCCCTTTTTATCATTTCACATGCCTAAATGCTCTGGCTAGAATTTTCAGTAATATTTTCAATAAAAATGGTAAAAACAGGCATCTTTGTGTTGTTCTAGAAATTAGATGAAAGACTTTCAATATTTCCCTGTTCAGTAAAATGTTAGCTGTGGGGTTTTCATATTTTATCTTTATTGTTTTGAGGCATTTTCCTTTTAGACTCAGTATGTTGAGAGTTTTTTATCATGAAGGAATTTTTAATTTTATCAAATACTTTTTCTTCATCTGTTGAGATGATCATATGGTTTTTGCCTTTCTTTTTGTTGATGTGGTATATAACATTTATTGTTGTGCATATGTTGAACTATGTTTTTATCTCCAGGATAAATATTACTTGATCATGATATATTATCCCTTTAATGTATTGTTGGATTTGGTTTGCTAGCATTTCGTTGAGGATTTTGCATTTCTGTTTAACAAAGATTGGCAGATAATTTTCTTTCTTTGTTGTTGTATCCATCTCCAGTTTTGGTATCAGGATAATACTTGCCTCATAGAATGAATTTAGAAAGAATTCCCTCTTCTTCAGAATTTTGGAATAGTATGAGAAGAGTTGGTGTTAATTCTTTAAAAGTTTGGTAGAAGTCATCCGTAAGGACATTACTCCTGGGCTTTTCTTTTTTGAAAGACTTTTTATTGTTAATTCAATCTTGTTACTGATTATTATTCTCTTCAGGTGTTTGATTTCTTACTGGTTCAATATCGGTAGATTATATGTGTCTAATAATTTTTTTCATTTCCTCTATGTTTTCCCATTTGTCAGTATATAGTTGTTCATAATGGTCTCTGAAGATCATTTGTATTTCTGTGATATCAGTTGTAATGTCTCCTTTTTTGTTTCTGATTTTATGTATTTGGCTCTTCCCTTTTATATTTTTGCAAAATTGACTTTTTGTTTTGTTGATTTTTGTATTATTGTTTTAGTCTCTATTTCATTTAGTCCTACTTTGATCTTAATTTCTTTCCATCTATTAATTTGGAATTTGTCTTGTTCTTGCTTTTTCAGTCCCTTGTGGTGCATAATTAGGTTGTTTATTTGAAATTTTTGTGATTTTTGATATAGACATTTATTGCTATAAACTTCCCTCTTACTACTATTTTTACTGTATATCATATATTTTGTATGTTGTGTTTCTATTTTCATTTGTTTCAAGAAATATTTTTATTTCCTTCTTAATTTCTTCATTGACTCAGTGGTTGTTCAGCAGCCTATTATTTAATTTCCATGTATTTGTTCAAAAGTTTCTTCATTCTATTGTGGTCTAAGTATATACTTGATATGATTTTGATTTTTTTATATTTTTAAATATTTATTTAGTAGACTAACGTGTGGTCTATCCTGATGAATATTCCATGTGCTGATGAAAACAATGTGTATGCTGCAGCTACTAGATGAAATGTTCTATAAATATCTGTTAGGTTCATTTTTTCTGTAGTGCAATTTAAATTTGATGTTTCTTTGTTGATTTTCTGTTATTATGATCTGTCTAATGCTAAAAGTGAAGTGTTGAAATCTCCAATTATTATTTTATTGGTGTATACCTTTCTCTTTAGCTCCAATATTTGTTTTATATATCTGGGTGTTTTCATGTGGGTGTAACTATTTGAAATAGTTACATCTTCTTGTTGAATTGATTCCTTAATTGTAATGACCTTTGTTTTTCTTATGTTTTTTTGACCACCAGTTATTTTGTCTAAGTATAGCTACTCCTGCATATTTTTGGTTTCCATTTTTGTGTCAACTTTTTTTCCATCTTCTCATTTTCAGTCTATATGTGTCTTTGGAGGTGATGAAATAAGTTTCTTGTAGGCAGCATATAGTTGTTGTTTCCTTTTTCCTCATTAAGCCAGTCTATATTTTTTAATCAGGGATCTTAAACTATTTACATTTAAGGGTGTTATTGATAAGTGAAGATTTACTCCTGTCATTTTGTTAGTCATTTTTTGAATTTTTTTATATTCTTTTTTCTCATTTCTCTTATTTCTTATATTTGTGGTTTTTCTGTGCTGACAAGGTTTGATTTCTTTCTCTTCCTCATTTGTGTATCTGCTCTGCCAGTGAGTTTTACGTTCCTTTTGGAGTTTTCTTTTCCTATCCAATTTTCTTTCTGGATTGTTCAATGAAGCTATTATTAATGTATAGTGTCATTCTTTTTCCTACTCAGGAGTATGGAATCTCACTAAGATTCTCTCTAAACTTATCTCCAAATAGGTCTCTGAGATAAGTTTCCATTCTATTTTTTTCTTCTTTCCTTCATTTAAAATTTTTGTCCCATATATTCTTTTCTGAGTATTATCTCTGCTTCTAGAAGAGAATGATGGTAGAAAAATTAGTGATTGAGTGTCTATTCACTTTCTTCTGCTCATAATAATTAACTCAAGGAAGGGTAGAAATGTAGAAGCAGACCAAAACAGAAATGTATTGATGCAGGCTTCATTTTAAGTCCTCACTCAAGTTTAATTTTGCACATGATGATCCACTCTAACTATACAAATATTTGGACTAAACTGGTTATGCAAATTCATTATTACTTCTGGAAAGCAAAATAAAATGCAACAAATAACTTATAAAATGTAAAGTATTTTAAATGTAATATCATAGTTCAATTTTAAAACTATAGGTTTCTTTGCTTCAAATACCTTTATACAGTTTTATGTATTTAAAATATAAATTATATGTATGTCAAAATATGTATATTGAAGTAATTTTTGCCTTAGAGTCATCGTTAAATGTATAGAGTTTATTTTGGCTTAAGATTTCTCTGTATTCTGGCATACCTATGTACTACAACTTCCAGTTAGTAAGAAAATTGAATGAATGTGCTGATAACTTGGCAAATTATTTTGAGGTGCATGAAATTTATTTATGGCCTGTTTTTCCTCCTTACAGTATAACAATGAAAGCTTAACTAAAATGTGTGTCTTTCTTTTACAAATTTGAATTATACTTGGCATTCAGAGAGACTACTGAATATTTTCATGTAGGAAGAGTGATTATCTGAAATCCGTTTAAATGCATTTAACATTCCAAGAACAGACATTAAATCACACTGACCATACAGACCAAATAGTACTTTGGGTTTAATAACCTATGCATCCATGTTGGAAATTTGCTGCTTTTAAATCTACTCTCTTCAAATGAACATAATTTTGTTCTCTGCTTTAGATATTTACAGACTACTTTTGAAATACGATATCAACTTTTCTCTTGCATTCAAGTTTCTTTCTTTCATAATATTGTGAATTATTTTTATTTTTTTCTTATTTTTTTATTATAAAATATGTGTTGATAGAGAAATGAATAATTTACATGAAATAGTTTAAAAGATTCATCTTTGTCATTAAGATTTACCCAAGTTGATATTCCATTATCATAATTTTAACAAAGATTTAGATAGTTAGCACTCTCTCATAATCTGTAAGATATGTGGAGGACGCTATCTCTATTTCAGAGTTGGCATGAGGATTAAATGAGTTTCTGTTATTTCCAGAACCTTTATTATTCTGATCACAATCATTTAGAAACACAGTACTTAGAATCGGTCAAAATATTTGAGATGTGGGTGATTAATGAAAATACTTTTTGCAATAAGATCCTAATTTAGTAGATTTTTGGACATTTTAGACATTTTAACAGCTGCTCAATACAGTTTGCTTGTTAAGCTTAGAGTAAATTAAACATCAAATCTGAATGAAACACATGCTTCAAATATTACAGTCTTGTATGTTTTTTAGTTCACAACAACAGGTTATCCGTTAGAATTGCAGTTATACAAATTGCTATGGGGAACAATTTTGTGCACTAAATTTAATCAAATAAAGCTGTAAACATATCAAAGTGCACAAACTGCTGTCATTTTAATGCGATTCGTTTACTACAATTTTTCATGTACATGACAGCAAAGTTGGCGATACATCTATATTCCCTATGGAACATAATCTGTTATCAAAATAAAATTGTGTGTGTGTGTGTGTGTGTGTGTAGTTTTTAACTTGATAGAGAGTACCTAAAGTCTTATACCACCTATAAAGATGAAGCTTATCTATAAAAAAAATTGCTAAAAGCTTTCAAACATAATTGTGAGTTTATTAGCATAAGACCAGGGTAGAAGGAAAAATGTCAGAAGTCATAGCAGAGGCAAAACATAAAGTATCACAATTCTGATCTTTTAAATATTTCTACACAATTAAAGGACAAAAATAAAAATAAAATAAGGTAATATGACCAGGGAAAGATTGCTTTAAGATTATTGTAGATGGAATTCTTCTAGGACAGCCTAAATATTTGTCTTATTCACTGTTGTCTAACTGGAGCCTAACAGACTTTGGGACTTAATAGACACTCAGGAAATATTTAAAGAAAAAACAACTGAACCAGAAAGTGAATGATGAATGAATGAATAAATGAATAAAAAGGTTCACCTGTTTTGTGAAGAAACTTATATTTTAACAAGTTATGTGTCAATGATAAATGTTTATCCTTAAATTAAATAGAGCAAATATTTATTGAGTATTTGATAAATGTAACATATCATATCAAGTGTTAAATCAGAGTACAAATGACCCTGTAGTTGCTGTTATATTCCTTATCACTTTAAACAAAGCATATGGTTACTACATAAAATAATACAAAGCCAAAGGTAAATGCAATAATAGAAATACTGATGCAATTGAGATCAGCTTCATTTTTCAAATAAAATGTTTTAAAGTTGAAATATAATTTACATAGACTAAAATATTAAGATCTTAAGTGTTTATTTATATGAATTCTGATGATGGTATAACTTGAATATTTGTAATAAAAAACATGATATACAATATTTCCTTCACCTCAGATAGTTTTTTTCTTGCACTTTACATGCCCTACAGTCAACCACCCTTATTTCTGCTATCACAGATTATTTACGCCTTTTTCTGGACTTAATATAAATGACATCATCAAGTGAATATTCTTTTGTGTCCAGTTTCTGTTGCACAATATAATATTTTTGAGATAATGTTTGTGATCATAAAAATATATATCCTTTTAAGAAGTCTGAAATAGCTTATGTAGATAATAAAATAGGATGTAATCATCTCCCCCAATATCTTGAGAGATCTCCCTCTCTCTTTGTTTATTGGGCTAGATGGTACGTGTTGAGAAAATATAGAGGGAGAAATTCTGGAGATCCTGAAGACGGTGTAGAAAGGAACCAGTTTTCCATGATACTAAACTCACATAAACAATGTTTATTTTGTGAAAACATTGAGATTTTGAAGTTCTTTGTTATTGCTGTTAGCAAATGTTAACTAACATGTCATTAGAAAGTAGATAATCTTGTTTATTGCCAATATAAGGACAAATACAAATTTAAAATAAGGAAAATAAGAATCTTAATTCTCCCTATTGAAAATAAGGGAAGAGTCCCCTTCCTACTCCACCCTTGCTTTTTCTTTTTTTTTTATTTCAGCATATTACAGGGGTAAAAATGTTTAGGTTACGTATATTGCCTTTACCCCACCTGAGTCAGAGCTTCGAGTGTGTTAATCCCTCAGAAGGTGCGCACCACACCCAGTAGGTGTGAATATACCCATCCTCTCCTCCCCCCTCCCATCTGACCAACACCCGATGAATGTTACCACTGTATGTGCACTTAAGTGTTGATCAGTTAATACCAATTTGATTGTGAGTTCACGTGGTGCTTGTTTTTCCATTCTTGGGATACTTCACGTAGTAGAATGGGTTCCAACTCTATCCAGGATAATACAAGAGGTGCTAGAGCACCATTGTTTTTTGTGGCTGAGTAGAACTCCATGGTACACATATACCACCTTTTATTAATGCGCTCTTGTATTGATGGGCACTTGAGTTGTTTCCACATCTTTGCAATTGTTAATTGTGCTGCTATAAACATTCTAGTGTAGATGTCTTTTTACAGAATGTCTTTTGTTTTTTGGTAGATGCCCAGTAATGGAATTGCTGGATCAAATGGTAGTTCTACTTGTAGTTCTTTGAGGTATCTCTATATTAATTTTCACAGAGATGTTACTAGTTTGCAGTCCCACCAGCAGTGTATGAGTGTTTCTATCTCTCCTGTCTCTCCGCATCCACACCAACATTTATTGATTTGGGACTTTTTGATAAAGGCCATTCTCACTGGAGATA
>CAUYSK010015146.1:0-14141 GCA_963575035.1 Avahi laniger | reverse complement strand
GCCAAAAAACATATGAAAAAATGCTCAACATCTCTAATCATCAGGGAAATGCAAATCAAAATCACAATGAGATATCACTTATCTCCAGTGAGACTGGCCTTTATCAAAAAGTCCCAAAACAATAAATATTGGTGTGGATGTGGAGAGATAGGAACACTCATGCATTGTTGGTGGGATTGCAAACTAGTGCAACCTCTGTGGAAAGCAATATGGAGATACCTTAAAGAAATACAAGTAGAAGTACCATTCGATCCAGCAATCCCATTACTGGGCATCTACCCAAAAGAGCAAATGATGCTGTATAAGAAAGACACCTGTATCTGAATGTTCATAGCAGCACAATTCACAATTGCAAAGATGTGGAAACAACCCAAGTGTCCATCAATACATGAGTCGATTAATAAAATGTGGTATATGTATACCATGGAGGACTATTCAGCTTTAAGAAACAATGGTGATATAGCACCTCTTGTATTTTCCTGGATAGACCTGGAACGCATTCTACTAAGTGAAGTATCCCAAGAATAGGAAAACAAGCACCACATGTACTCACTATCAAATTAGTATTAACTGATCAACACATAAGCGTACATATAAGAATAACATCTATTGGATGTCGGGCAGGGGGGAGGGGGTGGGGGGAGGAGGGGCCAGGTATATGCATACACAAGGAGTTCAATGCGCACCATCCGAGAGATGGACGCACTTGAAACTTGGACTTGGGGGGGAGGGAGGGTGAAGGCAACATGCGTAGCCTGAACATCTGTATCCCCATGATATGCTGAAATTAAAAAAAAAGAGAGAAAAAAAAAAAAACAGGAAAAAAAATCAGAAAAAAAAAAAACCAGAAAAAAAAAAAAGTAAGGTCAAAGCTTGTGCTTCTCCAGGTTTGTAGTGAAGTCAAAACTTTCCTGTAAGTTTACTTAAATGATTACTCACAGACTTTTCATGTCACCTCTTAGTTTATACTTCCTCCACCCCGAATAAGGACCCATTTTTAATTGTATCAATTACTGCGACTGCTGTTCCAGGGAGGATGATGACCAAAACCTTAAGATGTGATTTTAATCGTCTAGAAATGGAGTTATCAACAGGATGTCAAGGAAGAAGTGGAGCTGAATCTCGTAGGTTACAGGAACTGTCAGTTAATGCTAAGCGGCAAACAAATTCTTCCACAGCTAACACCTCCCATTCAAAACTATACAAGTTCACTTCCTCCATTCAGCTTTCTTTTAAAAGCCATCCTGCATATTTGGACATATAATTCAAGCATTGGAAACGAGTTGTTCAACTTTCTCTAGGAAAAAAGCAGCAGCACCCAGTACATCTTTTCAAACAAGTATGTATGTTCCTTGGCCCACATTCAAAGGAAAAATCTTAAAGGTTTGTCTGCCATAGAGTTTTTCTTTATCCCTTGCTAAAGTAACAGAAAAATTAACACAATCAGAGTTAAATGCCCTATCTTCTTGCTTATATATGCATACATTTTTAATAAGTTTTGAAAGGGCAGATGGATGTGGGAAATGCATAACATGCAACTAATTCCCCCGTCCATTGAACTAATAGAGAAGTGGTTTATTTAAAATTCTGAGTTGTAGTTCTGCTATTTGAGAATGGTTTTCTGAAACTCTGTGGGTGGATACTGGTAATGAAACAGAGAATTCAGAACGACAGGGAGCATAAGGCCAAATAAGCTTTTATAGCAGAGTATGTGTATGCACTAAAAATAATTATACGTATATAGTGGGAAGCTGGTTAACTGAGCCCACAGAGGCACTTGGCTGTTCAGATAACTAATCACAATATGAAGTCCCCCATGACAAAAATTCCTCCAAGGTTAAACTGTCTGATTTTTAATCATAAACCAGTGAATTTATTGGCTAAAATATCTTCTCATGTTCTTGGCTTGGATGCAACAGCCAGTCTTTTTAACCAAGATTTTAACAACAAGAAAATTATTAACCCTCTGTGGCCCCTAAATTGTGATTTGTCCTAGAAAGGAGTTCTCAATTATAAGCATAAAAGCTTAGATAAGAGCTCAGGAAATAGGAGTATTCGTTTATTTAGAAGGCAAGCTTTGAAATTTCTGTCAGGATTACTTTCCACCAATATATTCAATAAAATTTAACTTTTAAAACAAAGCCTAGAAAAAAAGCAAAACAACAAAAACAAAAAAGAAGTTTGATCTTCCCAGTTCTAATTCCCAGCTTTCTGTCATTCACAGCCCTCATCTGTTCAAACAAGGGCTAACTGCTCTCCTCCTTTCCCGGACTCCGATGACCTCTATCTCCTTTCTATGTCTGCATTTTCCAATCTGATTGGCCTTGGGTCCTTATTACCAGTTTCTGATTGTAACCCTTTTTCCAAACAGACCATCTGTGTGAGTTCTTTCTCACTTTCCACTACACTATCCCCAAATTTATCTTTGCTCTCATTCCATTTGGATCATCAGATACCGTCTGTTTATTGAGCATTTGCCAGGCATCACATCAGGTGCTTTAAATACATTATCTTATTTCTCTCCTAACAACATTATGGTTGGATCTATTACTATTCATTCTATTTCACAATAAATAAACCGAGGCTCACAGAGAAATCCAACAACTCTTGTAGCTATGAGTTTGGTAAAAGGGAACACTGGAGTGTGGACCCATGCAGTCTGCCTCTGGAGCCCACAATCTCAACCACTACCCTTTACTTCCTTTCCTTTAGGATCAGGGGCTTTAACTTGGGTACATTCTTATCCCCTGGATTTCCTAAGAATCATGTCATAAAAGAACCACTGAGGCTACCCTTTCCTTTTGTCTTTAACCAATTATTAAATCAGAAATCAGTCCTTTGTCTCAGATAACTTTTAGTGCAAGAGAGTGCACTAAACACTCACATTTTCCTCTGATTTCTACCCAGAGCCAGCTGAAACAAAGCACAAAAATAACAGGAAGAATGAACTCACTTAATAACAATAATTGTATGCTTAACATAAGCAATAAACAAGAGATTTCAAACAAATTTCTAGAAGCTGATAAAGAATTGGAGTGGGCTAAGGCTGAAACCTCATGGCTTCAAGCCACCATGTGCAAGGAAAGTCTTACGAGGCTCTGGTCTCAGAAGCAGCAGGAATAGGGAGAAGCAGAATAGAAGGAGGGCAGAAAGCAGAGGGATCCAGTGAAAGTGTATCTGCAGAACAACTGTCCTAGCCTGTGCCTCCCACCCTTGGCAGCTAGTCCACATTTACCCAGACTAGCCAGCTCCTCTTTAAAGAAACTGAATATTCAAACCTAGGTATAAAAAGAAGAGAAGAAAAGAGAAGAGGAGAGGAGAGGAGAGAGGAGAAGATGGAAGGGGAAGGGAGGAGGAGGGGGAGGAAAAGGAAGAAACTGAGTGGTCTGTCTAAGCCAAGATGTTTTTATGGTCCCTTATGGTCAAATTTCTTCTGAATTTGAAAGCCTGACAGCAGGTTCTCAACCTCCTCACAACTAACTCTGCCAGTTAGTACCTCCACCCTACTCTCTCCCACACAGATCCCCCAGTAAAAATTCCCACTCGAGAAAGAGATGTGTTAGAAAATAGTTCTACCCTCCCAACTCATCCAGGCCTTCTCTCTTCAAAGTCAACAGAAAACCAGGCTTTGCCAGAAAATGAGTAGAACCGAAAGCATGAAGGAGAAGACCAAGATAAACGGAAAAACTGGCCTCACTGATAACTCAGCAAACTGAAGAGCACAATGACAAATCTAACCACTAATTAACATGCCTGTGACATTACTGTGTAATTACCATATTCATAAGAATAGGATACTATGAAAAAGAAACCTTCAGAGAACAAATGTGAGCTCACTGAAAATATGATTATTGAAATAGAATCAAAAGAAGAGTTGGAAGACTCACAAAGTCAACAGAATCACCTAGAAAACAGAGTTGAAGACTATGAGAAAGGAGTTAAGAGAAAGACGATCAACATAGCAGTTCCAACATATAAATTACAAGAGTGCCAGAAAGAGGAGGAAAAGTTGGTTGGGAGATATCAAAGACTTCTAGAGCTGAAGGAGGGCATCAGTCTTCAGATCTAAGGGGCCCAGCAAGAATTCAACATCTTAAGTGGGGAAAAAGGATGCCCATTAGACACCACACTGTAAATATCAGAATAATAAAGATAAAAACATTACCCTAAGAGTTCTAAAGGTGAAAAAAACCCAACTATATTATTTATAACAATGAAAATCAGTGGTACCTGACTTCTCAGTAATAACATGGAATGCTAGAACACAAGGAAGCAATGATTTTCATTCAAGAATTCTTACACAAACTTTTCATCAAGATGAAAGTAGGAAAGACATTTTCAGATATGCAAGAACACTAACACTGCTTCTCTTAGGCACTAACTTGGGGGTGTATTTGGAAAATGAAGAAATAAAATAAATAAAGCATGAGCAGTGAAAGGAAATTCTAGGGTGACACAGGAGGCTTAAAGAACATCTAGTCATCCAAATTGGAGCAGAAAGATGGTGGGCTCCAGAAAGCAGGTTATAAGTATAAGCTATAAATTCAGTGAAGCAGGAAGTAGTGACATAAAACCAAATACTGCAGAAAAAAAGAAGGCCAATTATAAACACCAAGGGGGGAAAAAACTGTATCAAAGACTTATAATCCAAATAAACTTAATAAAATGTGGCATGATTTTTGAGCAATTGATAGAATATAGCAAATAACTAATTTGGCTTTGCTGCAGGAACATTCTCTTTCGATGGCCCAGAGATTGTGACATTAGACCCACAGAAAAAGAAATATATTCTTAGCATATAACTTGGTGGCCTGGCAGGGAAAAAGCACTTACAAAGTCATAGTAATATAAATACCATGTTTTAGAGGTTTTAGAAGCAGCCTATGGACATAACATGAAAGATTTGCTTGCAGTTACAACCTGGATGTACATACAGGTTGAGTATCCCTAATCCAAAAATCTGAAATGCCTCAAAATCTGAAACTTATTGAGCTCTGGGCTGTGTTGCTCAAAGGAAATGCTCATTGGAACATTTCAGATTGCAAATTTTCAGATTTGGGATGATCAACTGGTAAGTATAATGCAAATATTCCAAAATCCTAAAAAACATGAAATACTTCTGATCCCAAGCATTTTGGATAAGGGATATTCAACCTGTAATTAACCACCATGACAATATAAAAATTACAAGTGTAGCTGACAGGAGGTATGATAAGGAAGTTTCTCTAATCAGAGGTATGAATGTCCTCATTAAGAGATGGTGCTGTAAGTTGATGGATCACAAAAGAGAAAAATAAAAACCATATATATATATATGTTTTTTTTTTTGAGATAGAGTCTCATTCTATTGCCCAGGCTAGAATGCCGTGGCGTCAACCTAGCTCACAGCAACCTCAAACTCTTGGGCTCGAGCGATCCTCCTGCCTCAGCCTCCTGAGTAGCTAGGACTACAGGCATGCGCCACTATGCCCGGATTAAAAAAAAAAAAAAAAAGCCAATAATAAGATACCAAACATTGGGATGAGGAATAATGTGAGCTAAATCTTCATATTTCCTACCAGTTGATGTCTCAAAAAATAGGGCTTTAAGCATTTTTTTCTTCCACAGTTATAAGGTAACCTACAGAATGAAAGTACTAAAACACAAACTGTCGAGAGAAAAGCTGGTCAGTTTTGTGGAGTACAATTGCTTCCAGACTATCACTTTCTCTTCTAAGCTATTCTGTGGTATAATGTGCTACCATGTGTTACTTCTGTAAAAAAATGAAAACTTATGATTAAAAAACAAAGAGAGCACCACTTGTTCTTTCTTTGTTCTTTTCTTCCGGACGGAATGCAGTATCCAGAGAAAGTGTCACTTCGGTCCACTACAAATTTAAACTATTTAATGACAGCTTGGATTAGCTACTACTTGGAGATCCTACTTTCCCTTAGTCCGTAACAGTTCTCTCATTACAGCCTCAGCTCTCCGCTGCTACGTACAGCTGATGGTACTATCTATTTCTTTGTTCAGAAAATGGTAACCAGCTTCCAGGGTGAACCCCCTATTTCATCTTGTCTCAGCTAACCATCTGTGCATTTCCCTGTCTTAACGTTCTCCACACCAAGAAATGCCATGACCTGTCTCTCTCCCCCTCCAACCACCACTATTTATTAGTTTTTAATGGCTCAACTAACTCCATAATGAATAACTTCTGTGTGCTGCCTTTATGTCCTTATTATCAAGAGCCTCTTTAATGACCTCAGGCTTTGGTTTCCCACTACATCACACAAATTTCTTTCAGGTTTTCCACAATCTTCTGCTACCATAAGCATCTTTCATGATCCTGTGGGAAGCTTTCTCCTTTCTTTATCTTCCTTAACTCACTGGCTCCTCTTTCTCTCTCTGCCTCCCGAGTACAGTCTCCAGCCCTTTGTTCTTCTGTATTCATTCCCTTACCCATTTACACAGCTTTAATCACTGCTTCTAGATTGAGAATTTCCAAAATGGGTCCATACTTACCATTTTCTACAAGATTACAATAATCTAAAATTTAGCTCAAAACTGAAAATAGTTTCTACCAGTTTTTCTTCCCACTCCTTCCCTGACATCAGTCACAACTTTCTTCCCTCAGTTCTCCAGGTTTATATTTTTGCCTTCTTTCTTCAGCCAACTCTAATCAGCCATTGAATCCTGCCAATTATTCTTTTAAGTCATTTTTCTCAGAGTCATCCTCTCTTTCTCTATTCCACTGGCCACTACTTACAGAACACTCTCTGAATAAATAAGTAGGATTTGATTTTTTTGTAAGCTGAATATTACTTTATATGCAAAAGGAAAAAACTTATTTACATTAACCCAATGGTAAGGCATTTCACAGACCGAAGGACTCTCCTATCAAATTAATTCTTAGTTTATGTGGCATGTAATATTGGGTTTATCATATATCAGGCTTCTGTAAAATGAGGTGAATCTGGGCATAACTTAAGGCGTAAGAGAAAAACTACAATTTCTCTAACAGCAGGAAGTATCCTGATAGGTTAGTTTTGAAGGTACTGCATGAAGAAGTGTATTCATTTAACAGCACAAGTGACAAACAAACCAACTACCACAATGCTCATAACTCCTGGACCAAACTGGTTAGCGCTTTTCAAAAGTATTCCTCTGTGGCTCTGCTACAGACTTCTCCTATCTCGAAGGTCAGATTCCTGCCTGTGCTTTAGCGAAGCTGAGTGACTGAGGTGGGACCGTATATCTCAATCTTCCCAAGCACTAGGTGCTTATGTGCTACTCAAGGGCACTGCCGAGTCACACGCGAAGTTTTCCATTCATTAGGAAATACTGTCCTACTGTTACATGTTCCCTCCACATTCCAGGATTCCTTTATCACCTCCTAGTGACTCTAAAGAACTGAATCTAAGCATTTCCCTAGGAAGGTAATTCTTTAAAAGAAAAAGATCACATTAGTGTTACATTTGCTCCTAATGAATGGCATAGTCTATCCTGCCTGCCTGCACTTTTTGAAATAAACGTTGTTACAGCTCTTGCTCACTAAAGGTGGAATGAGTTGTATTTGTTTCTATACTTACTCTCTTTATGGTATAAGCTCCCGGGACAAGATGCATGTTTATCACTTCTTTTGCATGTTCCTGTAGAATCAAAATCAGGACTCTGTCACAGTGGTCTTTTACTAAAGTGCTAGACTGGCTGACTAACCACAGTGTCTCAGCTGGTCCTATATTCCACGTAAGCAACCACTTCTGAAGGTGTGATCTATAACTATGACAGCAGGCAATACGATAAGATTACAGCTTTAATGGCCATGATCATGAAATATTTCTGAAGACCTTTCATAGGGGGGTGTCTTGGAAGCAGACACACTGGTATGAGGAATAAATGCCAGCCCACCTGCTGGCAGGAGAGGCAATGGGACTCTCTTCAGATAGATGAGCAAGCAGGAAAACGGATAACACAACTTGTCTTGGAAGCAAGCAGCAAGATGAGGCAGTAAAAACCCATCAGCATACATCATCCTATCATGGCCCAGTGTCATCCCCAGCCTCTATTAGCCCTCGCTGCATCAGCGCAAGTCCCAGACACTTTATCCTGTTTATAATTGCTGATGAGCAGTAATAAGGCCTCCAGGCCTCAGCTCCCTCCGTTCTACTTCGGCACCCACCTATTAGGTAATAACTTTTATTTACAGCCTTGCTTGATGTGCTGTTCTATTAGTACAGCTAGGAACTGAGCAGCGTAGAAAAAAAAAAAAAAGGCTCCTTAATAGGCAGTATCATTGCAAGACTCAGATGATTTATAATGCAGCTCTGTGGCTGTTCCATCATGCTGCTTCTGGTTGGAAGGCTACATTTCTGACATGCTGCCCTCTAACAGGCACACACATGCCACGGAGCAGCACCTGAAAGGTATTCCCCAGACCCACTTATCCTCACCAAAAAGAAAAAAAAAAAAAAAGCCCTCAAAAGTTTTAAAGGAGGAGAGGGGAGAAGGGTATTAAATTCCCTTGATATCCTTTTCAAATAATGTTGGCTCAGGCATTTTGCCCCAGTGCAGCAATAGAACAGCTAATTAATGGAAGTTTAGGGCTCTTTCTCCTTGGTAAGAATGCAAGCTATGACAAAATAAATGACCATAAAGTAAAAAAAAAAAAAAAAAATCATAAAAAACAAACAAACAAAAAACCCACCCAGCTATAACTGCATTTGTGGATCCAAGCAAACTGAATTTGCACAAAGGATGTGGACCACGAGAAGCTCAACACCACAGCCTAGGCTTCTTACATACACACATCTCCAAAATAGCATCAAGCCACATCACGCTCTACTTTCCTTTTTATACTACAGTGCATTTTTATTTTCCAAGTGCAAAAATTCCTCTTGATGAGACTGGCACCCTGGCTTGATATTCATTCACTCATTCACTTATATTCAGCCTTTTCTCAGAAGGGGAGCCTCTCCTGAGTCAAACACAAACAAGGCCTCGGAAGCAAGTCTGACTTTAAGTCCAGCAAACTCACCTATCATGTACTGAGCCAGCCTACAGCACAAACATAGCAATGGTGGCAATGGGACCTCACTCTTGTTTGGGGCTACAATTAAAAAACAGTAAGCTTTTCTTGACCTTTCCTGAAATCTATACATTGTGTGAGGTGCTTTTAATCTTACCTACTATTATTTACACTCCCTAATTCTATTCTTTAACTGAAACAACAATTGAAGAAGACTGATTACAGTTTGTTTTGTTTTTTTTTTTTGAGACAGAGTCTCATTGTGTTGCCCGGGCTAGAGTGCCATGGCATTAGCCTAGCTCACAGCAACCTCAAACTCCTGGGCTCAAGCAATCCTTCTGCCTCAGCCTTCCGAGTAACTGGGACTACAGGCATGCGCCACAATGCCCAGCTAATTTTTTCTATATATTTTTAGTTGTCCAATTAATTTCTTTCTAATTTTAGTAGAGACGGGGTCTCGCTCTTGCTCAGGCTGGTTTTGATCTCCTGAGCTCAAACAATCCACCCATCTCGGCCTCCCAGAGAGCTAGGATTACACGCGTGAGCCACTGCGCCGGCTGTGATTACAGTTTTTATAGGAGGGGAAAAAACAAGAAAAAACATTTAGCAGGTTATTTCCCTTCCCCAGTAACCTACTCAACCAAAACCCACACACTTGTCAGTAAACAGCCACTGTTTACTGTTCATACCATGATGAACTTTGGTGAGAACTGCTTAAGAATTGCTTTCCTTCCCCCACCCCCCGTGGCAAAACATGGCAAGATAGCACCTTTTTGATTAGAGAAATTTTTGCAATCTTGCCAAATATTTGATATTAATTTTGTCCCCTGCTCCAGGGTCCTCCTTCAGGACCCAAGATGATGAGTGCACAAGGTAACGCACTTTTTTTTTTTTTTGAGACCGAGTCTCACTGTGTTGCCCGGGCTAGAAAGAGTGCCGTGGTGTCAGCCTAGCTCACAGCAACCTCAAACTCCTGGGCTCAAGCAATCCTTCTGCCTCAGCCTTCCGAATAGCTGGGACTACAGGCATGCGCCACCATGCCCGGCTAATTTTTTCTATATATTTTTAGTTGTCCGATTAATTTCTTTCTATTTTTAGTAGAGACGGGGTCTCGCTCTTGCTCAGGCTGGTTTCGAACTCCTGAGCTCAAATAATCCACTCACCTCGGCCTCCCAGAGTGCTAGGATTACAGGTGTGAGCCACCGCGCCCGGCCTACTTATTAAATTTACTATTTATTTCTGTCTCCCCTGCATGAAAATGAAAGCTTCGCAAAGGTTAGGATCTTTGTTTATTCATGGAAATATCCCAATGCTCAGTAAATATTAAAGTGAACATACTATTGACTTTGTGTTGTTCTCACGTGTTCAATAAATATTTATCTAGTCTAGATCTCATAACTAGGGCAATATGACTTCTGACTGTTCTACATAGATGTTGGTGAAAATATCTGTGGTGCTACACCAATGACTCATGTCATATAATTCCTAGAAATTGAAATTTAACATTCTTCCTCTAAGTGAGGATATATTAGGCTAATATGACTAATGAGACAAATGATGAGGGAAATAATAAGGGGAGGGAAAGTAATTCCATAAGAAGGGCAAATACTGAGACAGGAAATGGCAGTTTGTATATTACAAACCTGCAGGGACCCCAGAGACCTACTAGACTACCTGCTTAGGGCAGCACTTGCATATGTTCAGGTCACTGCTGAATCCATTACCCAAACTCTTTTTCAGAGCAGGTTCTCTGCCTTCAAAAAAGCATGAAAGTTATGCCTTTAAAGAGGTTTTGCCGGGTGTAGTGGCTCACGCCTGTAATCCTAGCATGCTGGGAGGCTGAGGGGGGAGGATAGTTTGAGCTCAGGAGTTCGAGACCAGCCTGAGCAAGAGTGAGACCCTGTCTCTACTAAAAATATAAAAATTAGCCGGGTGTGGTGGTATGTCCCTGTAGTCCCAGCTGCTCAGGAGGCTGAGGCAGGAGGATCGCTTGAGCCCAGGAGTTTGAGGTTGCTGTGAGCTAGGCTGACGCCATGGCACTCTAGCCCGGGCAACAGAGTGAGATCCTGTCTCAAAAAAGAAAAAAAAAAAAGAAAAAGAAAAAAAAAAAGAGGTCTCTATATTGGTTGTTATATTTTATTTCTTTATATTTCATCATACATGAAGAAAAAGGGAAAGCAATAGAAAATTCATATTAAACTTCACATAGCTATGGAGAGAAAAAAATATTGACTACCTCTCTTTATTTAGAAGGCAATTTTATTAAGAATGTTGCTAAGGGGGCCAGGCGCGGTGGCTCACGCCTGTAATTCTAGCACTCTGGGAGGCCAAGTCAGGCAGATTGTTTGAGCTCAGGACTTCGAAACCAGCCTGAGCAAGAGCGAGACCCCGTCTCTACTAAAAATAGAAAGAAATTAATCGGATAACTAAAAATATATAGAAAAAAAAAACTAGCCGGGCATGGTGGCGCATGTCTGTAGTCCCAGCTACTCAAGAGGCTGAGGCAGACGGATTGCTTGAGCCCAGGAGTTTGAGGTTGCTGTGAGCTAGGATGACGCCATGGCACTCTAGCCCGGGCAACACAGTGAGACTCTGTGTCTCAAAAAAAAAAAAAGAATGTTGCTAAGGAGATAATTGGCTTCTGCAAAGTTCCTTGGTGTCTTAGTAGCAAATACACACCTTCTATTTTAAATGGTATGTAAATCTAAACAAAGATAATCACAATTACACCTAATCAGAGCAGGCCCTATGGAAACAAATCATACAATTCCAAAAGGCTGCTTTTTAGAATTCTGCTTCATTACAACCAGTGTGTGAATCACTGAAAAATATTACCTCAAATAAACTGTTTTACAGAAATAACATACTTAAGAAAGAGCCACTAAGTTATAACTTTGAATGGCAACTTGAATTTCACATTAACCTAATGCATATTTCCTTTTAAGATCTAAGGGACATATATCTTCAGGTATCTTCTGGCTTAAGATGAGGAAGCTTACTTATACAGAGGCCCTACTCTCATACCAAAAATTACATTCATTTCAGGAGGGAAAGAAAGAATTGGTTTTTATTCCTTATTTTTTAGTTTTGTTTACAACTAAGATTTTGTTTCAATTTACAGGAAAGGCAATCTTGATGTACATCTCCTAGGATGAAGGTTGTTAAAATTGCTACATGAGGGGTAATGGTTCGTGTAATTTTCTGGGATGCAGGAGATCAATTTTGACCCATCTACCCATTACATTGAATATAATAATTAAGTAATATGGAGAAAATAATAAACTGGTAAGTGGGTTCTGGGATCTGACTGCAGAATAAATCTGTAATAATCTCAGATTTTATTTAAAAGTTGTAAAGAGCAGGGAAACTAAGTGACTTGTGTACCAGAAATATCCCAAAACAGGCATTTTCCATGTTGGAAGGGTGGTAGCTTCTATATCAGCATGTCACGTTCATAGTGACAAGATATGATTTCTTTCCTGTTTATTGGGGTACCCACTAATCCAAATCCTTATGGGGCAGACCATACCATGTCTTACATGACTCAAAGTATAAAAGGTGGGCATTCGTCATGGCATATTTTAAGAATATACTGTTTTCTAATCTCCACAGTCTCTCAAAATGACACTTCCGTGCTGTAGAGTTCTTGAGATCAAGGCTGTGTCTTTCTCACATATTCCTTTGGCCTTTTCCCTAAGAAATAACCCATGTATTACATAGGAAACTGTACAATAAAACCCCCTACAAATTAAACCCTAATAACTCACAGAAATACATTTTTCAACTTTTTCTCCCCTGTATTAAGGTTTTTAACTTGCTGGCTCACAGCAGCCCCACTATATCCAGGTAGAAAAATGATTTGCAAACAGTATTAGCCTTTCTCTAGTCAGGATTTCAATATGTATTAAGAGTTGTGAGCTTACTCAGTATGCTAGTAATACCCAATGTAGCCCATATTCGTCATGAAAATTGAGCCTTTCCACTAAAAACTGAAACTGTGTTGCTTTCAATTACTTAAGTCTTTACAATAACTGATCTCTGAAATATAAATCCCACTATCTTCTTACTATGTCAGTCATGTTTACTTGACAAAGTTAATTACCCTTTTTGTGCCTCAGTTTCTAAACAAAGAGTACAGATAATAATGGTACATACCTCATGTGTGGATTCAGTGAGTTAATATGTGTAAAGTACTTGGCACGGTGCCCAGCACACAGTAAATGCTCAATAAGTATTGACTATTATTACTGTTTTTATTAGCAGCAATAGCAGCAAAGGGAGAAATTTGAATAAAAAGGCTGTGATAGTACCATGTTAATTCTGTGCTCAAAAATATTCGAGGGCTGCCCTTGAATTAGGTATACTGAAAACTTCAATTTGACATGTTAGGATATAGGGTTACCCTTCCACATAATATCATCTAATAGTGCTCAAAATAAAGTTCATATAATGTCACTACTATTTTATATTCTCCCAAGATCATAACCACACTGGCATGTCTGTTTCTGGAATTAAGGTGAAAATTCTCTTGCAATAAAACACACGGAAGGCCAGGCGTGGTGGCTCACGCCTGTAATCCTAGCTCTCTGGGAGGCCGAGGCGGGCGGATTGTTTGAGCTCAGGAGTTCGAGACCAGCCTGAGCAAGAGTGAGACCCCGTCTCTACCAAAAATAGAAAGAAATTCATTGGACAGCTAAAAATATATAGAAAAAAAATTAGCCGGGCATGGTGGCACATGTCTGTATTCCCAGCTACTTGAGAGGCTGAGGCAGTAGGACTGCTTGAGCCCAGGAGTCTGAGGTTGCTGTGAGCTAGGCTGACGCCACGGCACTCACTCTAGCCCGGGCAACAAAGAGGGACTCTGTCTCAAAAAAAAAAAAAAAAAAAAAAGATGATAAGGAAAAGGAAAACAATATAAGAAGATTATTATTGGACCTTTCCTTTTAAACAGCCATTGATCAACATTACTGCCACTGGGAATCCAAAAAACATTTCATATGTTGAAATTTTCATATAAAGCAGCATGTCAGTACCAGGAGAGTGTGTATAATTTAAATTAATTCCCATCTAACACAAGTTTGCACATCGCTTAACATATCCCACAGGATATTTGTTAATGCAGTCCATAAAATTCTTT
>CAUYSK010015144.1:0-58781 GCA_963575035.1 Avahi laniger | reverse complement strand
ATTTGGGTGGAATGTTCTGTAGAGGTCTGTTAGACCCTTTTCTTCTAGAGCTCTGTTTAAGTCCATTATTTCTTTGCTTATTTTCTGTTTGGAAGATGTGTCCAGTTCAGTCAGTGGGGTGTTGAAATCCCTGGCTACTATGGCATTATTGTTCATCATGCTATTTAGATCAGACAGGGTTTGTTTTATGTATCTCAGTGTTCGTGAGTTGGGTGCATAAATATTAAGAATTGTTACGTCTTCTTGTTGGATTTTCCCTTTCACCGTTATATAATGGCCATCTTTGTCCTTTCTTACTTTTGCTATTTTAAAGCTTATGTTATCTGAAATAAGTATAGCTACCCCTGTTTTCTTTTGGCTTCCATTTGCCTGGAGGATTGTCTTCCATCCCTTGAGCTTGAGCCTGAAAGCATCTTTGCGGGTTAGATGCATTTCCTGTAGACATCAGATACTAGGCTTGTGGATTTTTATCCACTCTGCCGGTCTATGTCTCTTCAGAGGACAATTCAAGCCATTCACATTTATTGAGAGAATTGATATTTGGGGTAGATTTCCATTCACATTGTTGGGTGAATTCCTATTGTTTTGTTTTGCTTCTTGAGCCATCGTGGAATTCGGGTTCTAGACTTTAACTCTTGAATGATTTTACTTTGGAAAATGTCTATTGTGATGTTCAGCGTGTAATGCAGGTCTGAGTACCTCCTGTAGGGCAGGTCTGGTCTTCGCAAATTCTATTAGTGATTGCTTGTCTGGGAAGGTCTTTATTGCTCCCTCATAGATAAAGCCTACTTTTGCCAGGTAGAGAATTCTAGGTTGGCCATTATTGTGTTTTAGAAGATTAAGGATAGACACCCGGTCCCTTCTAGCTTGTAAAGTTTCAGCTGAGAAGTCTACAGTTAGTCTGATAGGTTTTCCTTTGTAGGTTAGGTTATCTGCTTTTTTCACCTCACTGCTCAGAGGATTGCTTCTTTCATGTTTACTTTGGTCAGCCTGATAACTATGCGACGTGGTGATTGCCTTTTCACATTGAGTCTCCAAGGGGTTCTGTGTGCTTCTTGTACCTGGCTATCTAGATTTCTGGCCAGGCCAGGCATATTTTCCTCCAGTATTTCATGAAATAAGTTTTCTAGCCCTTGTGTATTTTCTTCTTCTCTCTCTGGGATGCCTATGATTCTTACATTTGGCTTCTTTACATAATCCCAAATTTCTTGTATATTTGGTCTTGTCTTTTGTTTCTGTGTTCTTTTTCTTTATCCAATTTGTTTAGCACATAGATGTTATCTTCAAGCTCTGAGATTCTTTCCTCTGTGTGATCCATTCTGTTCTTGAGGCTTTTCATTGTGTTTTGTAGTTTCCTATATGTTTCTTTCATTTCCAGAATTTCTGTTTGGTTTTTCCATAATACTTTAATTTCTTTAGAGAATATTTCACTCATTTCCTGTATTGTTCTTATGGCTTCTTTGCGTTGAGTTTCTATTTTCAATTCCATTGAGTTTTCTTACAATCCATATTCAGAATTCTTCCTCTGTCAGTTTAATCATATTGTGTAAGTTGGTATCTATTGATTGAGATCGAATTTTTTGCTTTGGGGATGACTTCTCACTCTGATCTTTCATGTTTCCTGTGTTCTTTCGCTGATTCTTTCTCATCAGGCTACTCCGTTGAGAACTGGGGGTGCTGGGGCTAGTTTATGGCCTTATCTCCAAGTCCCCAAAGGGACATTCCTTGACAGTGCTGGGGAGATGCACTCTGGTCCTATATGGCCTTAGAGGTGTTTTAGCCTGTTGAGTTACCTCTGACCTGTTGTTTTCACCTCTTGCCTAAGAAGATTAGTGAGTTTGGACCTCTTCCTTAAGCTCCCAGGTGGTGAATCCCTTCTGTGTGTGTGACTTTGCTGCCCTCCAACAGTTTGAGATGGAAAGCACTGTGTTCAGTTATGGGGTTACCCCTCTGTTGTTGCTTTTAGTTTTCATGGAGGAATCAATTATCAAGGTATTCCAATGCTTCTGTGTTGGGTTCCAAACCCCCAAATGGGGTATACGAGTAACCCAATCTCTGGGAAACGTCACTCCCAAGGATTACTTGAGGCCTGTTGCCACTTTAGCTGAGGTAAGGGAAACAGGTACCTGCAAGCCTAAGAGAGCATATACTTCTGCGGCTGCTTATCTACTGCTTGGGGAGAGCTGCTAATATGTTATTCAGGGGTATTTCCCCTCACTTGCGAGGCAGCTCCAGGCGGGGGGTGTCAATTGGTGCAATTGCTAAGAACTCTGGGCAGTATTTTTCTTCCCAGTCCACAAGCCCCAAAGCTGGCAGAGGCCTGGGCACCAAGGGTGAGCCCTAGTGTAATGCTCTTATCAGATAATCCAAACCAACCTGATGGACTGAATCAACAGTCTGCCCCCTTTTGCTTAGTTTCAAAGGCCCACGATTCACATCAGTCACACAGAGAAAGCAACTTTTCTCCCTTCTCCCCGCCTCCAAGGGCAGAGTCTGGGAGCTGGGGGAGAGGCATTGCCTGAGACCTCCACACATCCCAGCCCAGAAAATGTCTTTTCTCATTTCTCCCCTCCTCCAAGGGTGGGGTTTACCCCAGCCACCCGATAGACAAGGTTTGGCCCAGAGAAGAGTGCCGCCTGAGGCCACCGCATGTCTTAGCCCAGAAAGCGGCCTCTCTCCTCACTCCGCACCTCCAAGGCGGGTTTGTCCTGCTGGGGTGAAAAGGCAAGTGGTTGGGTTGGGGGAGGAATGTTCGGAAAGTAGCTTCTCTCATTATTCCCCTCCTCCAAGGGCGTGGCCTGTTCTGCCGGGCAGGGGCAGGGGCGTTGCCTGAGACCACTGCATGGGCTTGCCTTGCTGGGCTGGAGAAGGGGTGGTGCCCAGAACCGCACCGCACCACAGCATTTTTAGGCTATGGACCCCCAAAACGGTGGCTGCCCACCCACAGAGAGCACTCGAGGCTACTGCTGGGGAGTGGGGGGACAGCAGGTGCTGGGTTTGGCAGGCTGTCTTAACAAGCCGCCAGCTGTCTCCACTGCTTCCCTGACTGGCTGACTCACAAGAGTCCAGGAGCGGGTCCTACACTCTCCCTTCCACCCTGCACCAGCCGAATCTTTGGTGGTTTCCAGGGGCAGAGCCTCCCTTTCTGTGTACACCTCTTTTGTTCTGGTACCAGTGACTGCCAGAGGTGAGGTGCCTGTCTCCGAACTGTGGACCTGGGAAGTGTCCACTCAGACCAGTCCCTCCCCCACTCCGTGCGGACCTAGCACAGAGCACTGGAGAGCTCAAAATGTTTCCCGCTACTGTCTCTTTGCATAGCTTGTTATCTTGTGCCACAACTTCACACTGACTTCAGGCACTTCCCTGCCTGAGCGGATGTGGAGGTCAGTGGAGGAAGAGTCATCCTCCTGTGGGTCAGATCACACCGCCCCGGTTGGCTGAGGGGTGCGGCCCTCCCACGCTCTATCCCCTATTGTATATCCCGCACTCTTCAGACTTTGTCATCAATTCTCCAATTCACCTGTTTTTTCTTAAAGCGTTGCTTGTCCTGTGCTGCATCTTTGCAGATTCAAGATGCTGTTCCTGTGGGAGAGCGATCCACTTGTGTGTAGCTGTCTGCATTCTTCACCTCCTACTCTGGGACCAGGAGGTCACCACTAATCCACCATTTTTTTGAGTCGTTCGGCATCTAATTTTTTAAAATTAACATAGATTTTGAAGAGTAGATGTAGGCTTATAGAGAAAATGGACAGAAAGTACACATAACCCTCTTCTACCCTGAATATAGTTTCCCCCATTATTAACTTCTTGCACTAATGTGGTATATTTGTTAAAATTTGTGAACCACTATGGATACATTAAATCCATAGTGTACATCAGGTTCATGTTTTTGTATTGTACATGCTATGTGTCTCAACAAATGCATAGCATCAAGTATCCACATTTACGGTATCATACAGAATAGTTTCACCACCCTACAAATCCCCCATGTCCACCGATTCATCCATCCATTTCTCTCACTCACTGAAACTCTAGCAATCACTGATCTTTTTATTGTCTCTACGGTTTTGCCTTTTCCAGAGTATCATATAAATGCAAGAATGTAACCTTTTCTGACTGGCTTCTTTCACGTAGTAATATGCATTTAAGCTTCCTCCATATCTTTTTATGGCTTGATAGCTCATTTCTTCTTATCACTGAATAGTATTCCATTGTATGGATGTACCATAGTTTATCCATTCAACTAGTGAAGGACATCCTGATTGCTTCCAATTTTTGCCAATTATGAACAAAGCTGCTATAAACATTCATGTGTAGGTTTTTGTGTGGATGTAAGTTTTCAGCTCATTTGAGTAAATAACTAGTAGAAGCTTGATTGCTGGATTGTATGGTATACCACGTTTGGCTTTGAACAAACTGCCAAACTGTCTTCCAAAGTGGCTGTACTATTTTACATTCCTAACAGCAATGAATGAGAGCTTCTGTTGCTCCACATTCTCACCAACATTTGGTATTATTAGTGTTTTAACACATTAACTACCATGTGAGTTGCATTTAACTCATGCTAGTTTTGAGACCAGGGCCTTGTGAAGCATTTATTACTCACACGTCTCTTTACCTTGGGAGCCATGTGAACTATTTTTCAAGCTGCATATAACTCATGCACAGAAGACAATACAAAAAAACAAATTTTTTATTAAATTAGAAAGGATTATTTTGTTTTCAAAGTTTTATTCTATTTTTGTAATAAAACACAGTGGCGCCAAGGAAAAAAATTTTTTTTCTACTGTGGCAGTCAATGTGTTAAATTTTAGTCCTTCTAATAGGTATGCAGTAGTATCTCATTGTTGTTTTAACTTGCAATTCCCTGATGACATTTTATGTTCAGCATCTTTTCATGATTATTTTCCATCTGTATATATTCTTTGGTAAAGTGTCTAATCAGGTCTTTTGTCCATTTTTTAATTGGGTTGTTTTCTTACTGTTGAAATAAGAGTTTTTTTTAATATATATTTTGGTTAACAGTTTTTTATCAGATATATGGTTTTGTAAAGATTTTCTTTCAGTTTGTGGCTTCTCTTTTCATTCTCTACCAGTATGTTTTGCAGAGAAAAAGTTTTTAATTTTAATGAAATCCAACTTATCAATTTTTTTCTTTCATGGATCATGCTTTTGGTGTGGTATCTAAAGACATCACCAAACCCAAGATCACCTATATTTTATCCTAGGTTATCTTCTATGAGTTTCATAGCTTACATGATACATTTAGGACTCTAATCCATTTTTAGCTAATTTTTGTGACAGGCGTAGATTCATTTTTTTTCGCATATAATATTCAGTTTTTTCAGAACCGTCTGTTAATAAGACTATCCTTTCCCCATTGAATTGCCTTTGCTACTTTGTCAAAGATCAGTTGATGATATTTGTGCGGGTCTCTATTCTGTTCCACTCATCTATTTTTCTGTTTTTTTATTAATACCACAGTGTCTTGAGTATTTGCAGCTTGACAGTAAGTCTTGAAGTCACATAGTGACTCCTTGATTGTAAGGAAGAAAGGAGAAAAAAAGACTTACCACAGGAAGGTTTGTGAGTGAACCATTAAATATGTCTAACTTGGTGAGAACAGAAGCACCTAGAAGCCTAGACTATTCAACCAGCCTGGATGGATCCCAGAGTGAAGGCAATGTGTGGCAGAGCCCTCAGCTAACCTCTGATGAACCTGATGAATAAGTAAGAAATAAACTATTGCCATTTTAAATCAATGAGGTTTGAGTTTTTTTGTTACTACCACAAAACCTAGCTGATCCTGGACAGAGAGTTCTGATCTAGAAATACTTTCAACTAGTTTAATGAAAGAAAACCACTTTTGATCTCTGAATCCTTCTTCAAGAGCAGAATAAATAAGCACCAAAAATGCTTCTCTAAGCATAGCCATACAGCAATGAATGTCACATTTTTAAGAAATAAGATGTAAAAACCCTCAGCTTTGGCAGATAAACAAAGACAGGGCTCTTAGATCATAATTATTCAGAAGTTAGAGGGTATCTATGCTCAGTAATGAAACAGTTTTTAGTCTGAACCTCAGTTAGACAGGGAATCTTACTACCCAAGAGAGCAGAACAGAACTCCTCCCACCATGGTAGGGATGCTGGAAGAATGGACAGGCAATCAGAGCAGACAGCAGGTAAAGGTGCCACAGCACACCTTACAGAGACAGCAGTGCCCTGACAATCAGTGACTAACAGCATGTATTTGTGGAGGAAACTGGATTCAGATCCCTAGTGAACAAAGGAAAAAATCTGGTACTTGAAGAAAGTTTTGACCAATTTCATTAGAAGGGATTGAGAAACTAATGCAATGAAGGGTGCTGATTTTGGAACAGACTTGTGGTGAGGATCAAGAACAGGGCAGGACACACAGGACAATCAGCAGAACGTCACAGGGCAACCAGACTGGCCAAAGGAAGACCATCCTCAGCCACGGGATATGTGTCTCTGTCGGATCCTTGTGAGGAAGAGCTAAAAGTTCACAGTACATTCCATTCTCTGAACTGTTATCATTATTGTGCATATTCATATTTTAACACATAGGACACACTGTAATTAATAATAGAGCGGGTGTCAGCAAATAGGTCCAAACACTGCTAATCGTAAATAAAGTTTTCTTAGAGCACAGCCACACCCATTTGTTGATGTATTATCTGTTTTAGCACAACAACAGAGTCGAGTAGCTGCAACAGAGACCAGTGGCTTGTAAAGCCTAAAATGTTTATTATTTATTTATTTATTATTATTTTTATATTTAGTATTATTTATTATTATTAGCTATTTACAAAGAAAAAGTTTGCTAAACACTGATCTAGAGAGTAGCATTTAGTCATCCAATAAATCTTTTTGTTTTCTTTGGGAAACTTCAAGTTTTACAAAACGATTCCACTGTCTTTATTTTAAAGGCCCTATCTGTCTACCAATGTCAATATTCTGTACCTCCAAGAAATTGTTAATGGCACCTACTCTGAGGAGAGGGACCGGAGAGTTTGGGAGACAAACATCACCTACTCTTGACCGTATTCTTTCTGTTCATAATGACTAGTTTATCAAGAGCACATGTTAAACTCAATTTCTGTCTACATATGTATACATATATGTACTTTTTTTTTAACTAGTTAATTTAAAAAAAAATGGTTCTAGCCACCAAGTTTATATGAATTGTAGGTGTTATTGGGTTTCATTTTTATTTAACTTAGCAATTATAATAGTAAAATAATCTTAAAAGCTAGAAATGGAACAATATGAATCTCACAATTCTGTTTTATTTTTCAAAATCTACATGCATATACAGGCATTGAAAAGACTGAAAGGATATACATCAAAATGTTAACAAAATGTATACCTTAAAGGAGAGTATAACGTTTTTTCGTTTTTCCTGTACTTTTAAAATTTTCAACAGTGAACATGGATTCCTTTTCATTATTGAAAAGAAAGAAATTTTTAAAAGATGATGGAGTGAGTAGGAGAGGGCACAGGGAATCTCCGAGGATGCTGGTCACATTCTGTTCTTAATCTGGGGGCCTGTGACACCGGAAAGTCCAAAGTGTGAGGATTCATCCAGCTGTGCATGTATTTGCACATTTGGGGGTATATTTATTATACTTAAACATTTTTAAAAAAGAGTTTAGAGCTCAAAAGGGAGGGGGAAAGCAGGTATACTTCATCCCTTATAGAATTTCATGCAGTCAGCCTTGATCAACTAACTCCCACAGACCAGACTCCACGCTAAATATGAACATGAAGACACACGGAGCGTACATTTACAGAGCTTGGTGGAGTACACAGGCAATGTATGCAAAAGCACACAAATAACTACATACTTACAAGCATGTAAGCTGTAGGATTCACTTACAAGTTCATAGATATCCAACTAAACTATCTCAGGCAAAAGGGAAATTCACTGGCTCAGCGATTCCAAGGAACGGTTCAGAAGCCAACTAAAGGCAGGAAAGATCTAGGCCACAGGTTCTAAAGTAGAGATGATTTTGGCCCCCCATGGGACATTTGGCAATGTCTGAAGACATTTCTGTTTGTCAAAACTGGGGAATGCCAGTGGTATCTAGCGGGTAAAGGCTAGGGGTGGTATTAGACACCCTACGATGCCCATGACAGCCCCTGACAACAAAGAAAGACTTGGTCCAAAATTTCAACACTGTGGAGGCTGAGAAACCCTGACTCAGGCTTTTGTTACTAAAAAGTATGGTCTGTTGACCAGCAGCCTTCAACAGCACCTAAAAGTAGGTCAGAAATTCAGAATCTTGGCCCCACCCCAGATTATTTAAATCAGAACTTACACAAGATCCCAGGGATCTGTTGAGCTCATTTAGGTTTCAGAAGCACAACCCTTAGCTCCCACCACAACTGTAGTCAGGTAATGACTTTGCCAGGCATGCCTCTGCCTGCGTGACCTCCCCTCCCTCACTTGGATAAGATTCTGCCTCACGCAGGTGCCTGAGACTCACACCTCACACCTCCCTCCACAGCAGAGGCACTGACTCTCTTCTTCAGGTGCTGAACTTACCAAATAATAGGTAGTTCTGACAGTCACAAAGCAAAATGATGGGGGTCCTAATAGAGACCTACCTGGATTTGAGGTCAGGAAAGCCTATACTGAAAATTTAAGCTAATTTCTGAAAAATAAGGACAGCTAACATGACAAATTGAGACACTTGTCAAATATTTACTGAGCACCTATTATGTTCCAGATGCTCTCCTGACCCAGGAATCCATCAGCGAAAAGGACAAAGTCCTGCTCCTGCCCTCGAGGAGTTTCTACTCCAGTGAGCAAAAGCAAATGAACATACACACAGAATCATCCCGATCCTACTGCAAAAAGAGAAATGCTAAGACGTGGAGGAATGAAGCAAGGAAGGCATTTGGGGAAGAAAGGGTGATGTGACAGAATACCTAAGGCACAGGACGAGTATGTCAGCAGGAAGGATTCTCCAAATGAGTCAGCCAAGCACCCAGGGGAAGGGAGTTCTACAGAGAGAGACCAGCAAATGAAAAAACCCCAAGGATGAAGACAGCTTGGCAGGTGGGTTCAAGCACAAGGACAGAGATGAGGGGACAAGCTGAGGGTACAGAACGAGGGAAACACGGTCCCAGTGGTTACATTAACGGTAAGATGGACCTTCAGGAGGGAGAGAGTCCAGGGTGCAGACTGACGCGGGCTCCCAGCTCTGGCTGCCTCAGTTTGACTCTGAAATCTAATATTTCTTAGGAGTTTACTGAAAGTCTCAAAGGGGTATGAGGGTTACAAGTCATACATGAAGACACCTTATGACAGGAGGTGGCCAAATCTGTCCTGCCGCCTGTTTTGTATGGCCCATGACCTAAGAACGTTTTTTTTTTACATGCTTAAATGGTTACATTTTAAATGGTCATATAAGTACCTACTCTCATAATCTTTGATTTTGCCTCTTGGTTCATAAAGCCTGAAATACTGATTACATGGTCCTTTACGATAGAGTCTGCCATAGAACCAGGCCATCCCTACCATCTGCCTTCTCAACGGCAGCCAGACACTACCTGAGGCTCTTTTGTCCTGTTTTACAGTTAACACGCAGGCAAGAAACTTTCCAAGAACATATCAACTTAACTCTAATTCTAGAATTAAAGCCAAGGTTGCTATGTCCCCTAAACCCATGACCTTTTGATCTGTCATATGCAAACCACACAATTAAGCCCTCCAATATTTGTTCTTCCCTGCATATATGACACATGCAACTGAATGAATTATATATATTGTGTTGCTCTTGGCAGAACCAAAACAAAGTGGGGGCTGAGGATAAGAAAAGGAGGTAGTTATTTTTGAGGGTGGTACTTAAACCAATTTATTGTCCTCCTTTTTACTTTTCTCTTTTTTCCAATTTTCTATAATAAGCATGTTACTTTTGTAATAAGAGAAAATACTTTTTATAAAGAAAGAAGGCAGAAATAATCAGCTTTACCCAGAGTAGCTACATTGTACTTTTTAAAGACAGCACTATTTTGACAGCCAAAAAAGACACTTAGGAATTACAGCATTACAAATTCAAGATCATGTCTATGAACTTGGCTTGGAAAAAACCCTCCGCAAAAATACAACCTACCATCTGTACAATGTATTCAAAAATGATTAACATAGTATGAAAAAATAATGCTGGAACAGCAGATTTTTTTTTTCCATTTTTTAAGAATGCTTCCTGCTCAGTATTATTTTCAGATTTCTCCATAAGGTACACAAGCAAAGGCAAAATGGAACATCAGGTCAAGAAGATGGAAACAGAAAGTAAACAAAGATGAGAAAAGAACATTAAATACTCTTTACTGAAGATGTGACACTGCTCTAGAAATTTCACTGAGCCCAAGAAAGGATCTTTGTCCACATGCGCCAACACATCAAGCAAGCACTGCGTTGGGAAACCTCCCATTTCTGGCTTCAAAGCTGAAGCCTGGGTCCTACTTATACCACCTCAGCCATCAAAAGCTATAACGCTGTTTCTCTGACAGCAGGACTCTCACGCTCGTGTCACTAAAAGTGAATCAGCCGAGCCTACAGATCAAGGAGCCCTGGGAAAGCGCCTCTCAGAAGACTGTGGAGAGAGCCGGGGCAGCGTGGAGGCTGGAGCACCCTGAGGGCCTCGGGAGCAGCCTGTGCCCCAGCTGCAGCGTCTCACTGAGCAGGACGCCATCTTGCACAGGCCCCTCAACTCCCCGAATCCTTAGTAAATAAGAGAGTCAGGCTGAGAACCCCCACCCAAAAGCCCTTCTATGCTTTTGTGATCTTAAATTGGGAGGCTGTGTTCTACATTTGTAAAAATATATGCTGATAAAGTAAATCCCAATGTTGGTTTTAGGAAATTGTGCCCGATCATGAACGTTCACGTAATATTTCCCAAAATGAAAAACTTTAAATATCAAATTTATATCTATTACAGAATATTTACCACATGGGCAGAGGGCCTGTAAGGATTTGGGAATGTTCCATTTGCATCTGGAAAGCAGGTTGGGTGGGTTTTACTCCTGTCTTGTTAGTCAGCACAGGAGGATCCCTGTTGATGGGCTTCTGCTTGTAGAAAATGCAGCCACACCAAGAAGTGATCAAGAGAATGACTTCCAGCCCCTTACAGCAGCAGGAAGCTTGATGCCTAACACAGACCTCGAACTCTCAGGGCCAGAATTGCTGAATCAAGCCAGGAGACAATTCCTGGAGAATTAAAAAGAGAAAAGGGTTAGGACTGGGCCACATCAGCACATCTTCCCTCCCTCTCCCCCAACAGTCTGCTCCTCCAATCTCAGGGAGCCAAAGTGCTCTGGATTGTTTTCCCTCCCACAACGCCCAGCTAGTCCCTTCCAGGACAGAGGAAACCTGTCAACCAGGAAGCTTTGTTCGTGATTATTGCTGATCACCTCCACCATCTCTCCAATTCCAGAGAATGCCTTAATTGGCTGTTGGAAAAGGTCAAGGCCCTAACGCTGGCCAACACAGTGCTCCTTTAATGTTCGCGTTCTTTAGTCTACAGACAAGACAGACAGAGAAATTCACATTCAGGGTAGCAGCCCTGCCAAGAGGTATCTAAGGGTTAGATGAGCTGGACCTATAAACACCAACATGTATCTCCAGAGACTGCTGAATAAACACTTAATAAACACAGGCGTTGGAGAACCTTTTCTGCAAAGGGCCAGATAATAAGTATTTTGGGTTTTTCAGGCCATATGGTTTCTGTTGCAACCACTCGACTCTGCTGTTCTAGGGCAAAAGCAGCTATAGAAAATACATAAACGAATGAGCATGGCTGTGTTCCCATAAAACTATTTATGGATGCTGAAATTTGAATTTCATATAATTTTTGCAGGTCACAAGATATTCCCCTTCTTTTGATTTTTCTCAACCATTTAAAAACAAAGATGATTCTTAGCTCACGGGCCATGCAGTAAGTTGCTGGTTCTTGACTGAGAGGATGAGACAACTATCATATTTAGCATCCTACTATACACAATGCAAAGTACAGAGCCTTTCTTCATAAGCATGGCCATATTAGATTTACCCTTTTCCTCTCCAAAACCACTCCTCCAAAATATTTCTCCAAGGAGCTCACTTGTCTCCACCTCCCCTGTCTCTGCTCCCATCATCTCTCCCATAGCCGCCACGTCATCCTGTACAACTCTCTCTTACCTTTAATGGAGTCACTCCCCAGTACAAACAGTGATGGGCTTCAAAAGGAAGTGAGATCAAGTGCCTCTTTATTTAAGTTCCTCTAATAGTCCCCCAATACAATTAGAATAAACTCCTTACGATGACCTAAAGGCTCTGCCTCTCTCTCCAACTTCATTTGTGCTCCTCTCCCCATCTTTGTGTGATGGTTCGTTTTGTTTGTCAACTTGATTGGGCTAAGGGATGCCCAGATATCTTATCAAACACTATTCTGGGTGTGTCTGGGAGGCTGTTTCTGGATGAGATTAACATCTGAATCAGTAGACTAAGTAAAGCAAACTTCCCTCTATGTTAATCAGGGTTCTCCAGAGAAAGAGAACCAATAAGATGCAGATGAATATCTACATCTACAATGTAGACTGTACAATGTATTCTACAATAATTCTACAATGTATAATATCTACATCTACAATGAGATTTATTATAAGGAATTGGCTCACATGATTACAGAGGGTGAGAAGTCTCACAGTCTGCCACTGGTAAGCCAAAGACCAAGGAAAGTCAGTACTGTAAATTACGGCCTGAAATCCTGAGAATGGGAGTGCCAACGGTGTAAGTCCCAGTCCAAGAGCAGGAGAAGACCACAGTCTTCTGCCATTTTGTTCTATTCAGGCCATCAACAGGTTGGATGATGCCTACTCACATCGGGGAGGGCGATCTGCTTTCTTAGTCCACCAGTTACAATGATAACCTCTCCCAAAAACAGCCTCACAGACACACCCAGAAATAATGTTTAACCAGACATCTGGGCATCCCTTAGCACAGTCAAGTTGACACATGAAATCAACCATCACATTCTTCCTAATGTGAGTAGGCCAATCAATTGAATCCCTGCATAAAACAAAAAGGCAGACCCTCTGGTAAGCAGGTGTAAACTCCTCCTGCATGACTGCCTTTGAACTAGGATATCGACTTTCTCCTGCCTTTGGACTCAAACTGAAACACTGGCTCTTCCTGGGTCTCAAGCCGGCCAGCCTTTGGATGGGAACTACACTATTGGCTCTCATGATTCTCAGGCCTTTGTACTCAGATTCTTACTACATCAGCTCTTCTGGGTCTCCAGCTTGCCAGCTCACCTTGCAGATCTAAAGACTTGCTCACCTCCATTACTGTGTGAGCCAATTCCTTATAATAAATCTCCTTATATGCGCGCGCGCGCGCACACACACACACACACACACACACACACACATTCTATTGGTTCTATTTCTCTGCAGAACCCTAATATAACCATGAACTGTCACATTGGTTTTTTCTCTTATTTCCTCAACAAAGGATGCACTTTCCACATTAGGGCCTTTGAATATTTCCTTTCTCATGAATATTAATCATTTTGCTGTTACTTCTTCATGCAATTCTTACCTTAAATCTCTCCTCCCCTAATATTCTTTGAAACATAGCTTTCTCTCAACCTTCTGCCAGTGATTCTCTACCCTAGCCTCTTGTGTTCCTTTCAAAATATTTATCAAATCTATAATTATTTTGATTATTTACTTATTGATGCCTGTCTTCCCCCACTGGAAGGTAAGCTTCATGAGGCTGGGCACTTCATTTGTGCTACTCATTGTATCCTCAAGCGCCGGGGCAGAGCCTGTCGCAACATACATTTTGAATGTCAAGGAATAAATGAATAGCCCAGAGTTTACATTCCTCTGTCCTCTTCTTTGGCCCTTGCATCTGCTTTATTAGAAAATGACCTTAGTATGAACAGGATGACCCTGGTGATGATAAAGGTCCCCCATATGGTAATGCTTGTTCCCCTATACTGCTGTGAAGTCCTCTGCAGGCTGTTCTTGTACTCTAGACCCATATCCGACACAGGGACTTACTTACCCTCACAAGAGGCTGTGTATTCACACTGGTGATCTGGATTAAAGGTTAAGTCACCACCCATGTAATTCACAGTGGAACTGTCTCTCCCTCTACCAGGCTACAGGTAGCTCGAAGTACTGGGTACTGCGGTAGGTGCTTAAGGCTTTGCTGAATGAATTGACTTCTCCATTCCATTTATTCACTCAATGGCTTCTAAATCAGAATAACCCTGGGTAACAATGGTGGATCAGTGGCAGGGATAAAAATTCATAGGTACAAACTTTAACAAGAAGAGTCTTTGTCTTAGAAATGTAGGATTCAAGAACCTATCAGCTTAATGTCACCTTTCCTAATAAAAATTGCTTTTGCCCTAATATTTAAAGCTACTTCTAGCAGGTTCCACCCAGTCAATGCTTGCTTCCTATTCCTCACACCAGCCCATAAAGAGAGCTCATACTTCCACACAGCACAGAGAGCAAAGTGACGGTAGGGCCAGCATTCGCTGATTTGTCTGTGGTCAATTAGTGGTCGAGCTGATGAGTTTCTCACTGCTGTGATCTGACTCATCCTCTCATCCTCTCTCCTGCTTCACAAACTCCAACAGGAGAAACATCTATAATTTAGGTAGAACAATCTGATCTCAGTGCATGCTACAACCTAACTAAAGATAAAATAACCCGTCAGCACTAGTTATGTGAATTTGTTACCTTATTCCTCAAAGTCCCCAAACCAGGCCAGGCACACTTAGCTGAACCCTGCCAGCAAGTCAGGGAACTGGGTCCTGGGAAATCTTCCTTTTCTAGAAAACCGCTCTATCACAGGGAAAAAGCACAGGTCCTAAAAGATCTTCGGGCTTTACATGCCTGGGATAATATTCTGCTCTTACCATGCATAAAATGTGACTAGAGCGTGAAATGTATTCATTTCTTGGACACGGATTTTTTCTTAGGAAGTAAAAAGACCCCTCATTCTTGCTCTATTGGGAGAGGCTTGATCCTTTCCCTTCTCCAAGGTGAATTTCAAGTTTTGGGAAAAACAAAGCCGTTATTTTTATATCTGCTCAAAACTTTCTGTTCGCACAGGCAAACGAGAGTATCAGTGGTGATGCCGCCCCAAGATCTCTTGAAAAAGATCCTTGATTTAACAATGACTTACATCTGGGTACTTTCGCTTTGAATATAATTCTCTTCACAAAGCAGCACCTTGAGGTGCAAACTTCAAAAGAGCAACCAGAGCTAAACTGCAGGCATTCTTCTTTTCTAGCTCCAGACATCCCTATGTAGGCTAACTGTTTATTTTTCAGCTCTGTTATAATGGTGGGGTGATATGTCTGTCATATGACAGCAAGAAAACCAATTACGTGAGTCACGCTCTAAAATGATCAAGTGCTGGCCGGCGAAGCCAGAGCTGCTTTTGATTCATTAGAAATACATTTTCCAGCCCGACATTTGTACAAGGTAATGCAGTTCAGTTGGTATTGCAGTTCTTTTTATACAATACTTCTTTGTTCGATTCAAAGTACACATTTGTGAGCTATTTCTAAAAAGTCACAAAGGGAAGGAGGGCATTAATTGATCGTGCATCTCCTAAAGCTTTATTTCCACAATACACAGTAAGTGCTAGAAATGAAGAAATGTCTCAATTTGCCTGAAAACCTCCAACATTGCTTTCTACTAGGTAAAACTACAGGGTAAAAGCAATCCTCAGCATTTGACTAGTGAAGACTCCCACAGCTGCTAAGATTAGGTTTCTAGCAGGACTTCCCCCTCTATCCTCAATTGCATGAGTGCAAAATACAATGGTCTCAGCTTGATTTCAACTATAGTTTATTCCCTGAACTTACACTTTGGTTTTCTCTAGGATAGAGCTGTTTAAAGTCGATTGTAGCAATGAAAAATAATGACATCATGAATATTCTTACTAAAAGCTGCTGCACCTTGCTTAGACACTGAATATATTGTTCATCTATCTAAAAATGTAGGGCCACAAAGGCTGTTAAGATAGAATAGTCTATCCTAACAATCAGACCAGGTTGTCATATTCAAAAGTGCTAATTCATTAAGTGGGGAGTAAAAAAAAAGTTTTCTATGAAGAACTAAGTACAGGATGTAGAGTATTAAAAAGTTAAAAGGGTTACTTTTCTGCAGAATTTCTCCGAGTCTTTAATAGTGTGACACGTTTTATAAATCTTTTTAAACTTTTTCTCATTGAATTCTTTTTCATAAAGTGCAATCTCTTTAGGGCAAGTATTCCATAGAATAAACATTTGAATCTCAGGGAATAGGCCTCTTAGAAGTGTCAGGAACATTTACTATCTTTCCTATCTCTCTCTCTGTGACACACACAATTTCCTACCTTTCTATCATAAGGATATTTTACACAGTGCGATGTAAAATACAGTATCACAATACAGAAAAGTTACAGGACAATGAGTATATTTCAAAATGCTCTTTGGCATTATTAGTCATATTTCCTAATTGGCTGATAACTCAGGCAACTCTGGTAAGGGCCTTTCCTCCAAAGCACAAGGTGATTTGACGAAAGTATGAATGAACAGAAAGCGGGGCTGCACAGAAGTGTGACTGCCACATCTGTTAACAGTGCCTTTGGTAAGCCTTCCCCTGTCACTATATATATTCAAAACTAATGACAAAAAATGTAGTTCCTCTGGGCAAACGAAATGGAGGTGCAAATTAGAATCACACCTCCGGTCTCATTTTGGTATCACTTCTTGTCTGGATAAACAACACTTACTCTCACTCTCCTACTCATGGCTAGTAGCCACTTTTAACACTTGCATTAGGGATCAGTCACAACAAATTACAGTTAAGTTTCACACCACACTGCAGGAGGCAGTCAGGGCCCAGGAGAGCACAGGAGTTAAGCTGGGTCGTATTACCAATTTTGAGATAACTAGCACTGGGGCTGAAAAGGCCCCTGGGCCTCAGCCACATGAAGTGGTTAAAATTCTCATATTCTAAGCAGTACCTGAATACTTTTGTGTATGGTAGTTTATTATTCTCTGTGGAGAGCAACAGTGGGTAGCTACTTGCAAAAGGGGTGATTTTAATCACCAATCATTTTTAAGAACACAAGAGATCAGTGGCACTCAACTGTGAACGCTTTATTATAACGGGAAATTGCCTGTGTGGATTAAAAACACAAACAGATTTCACTTCAAGATGATGTGTTAGATGCTAAACTTTTAGGGTATGGAAAGTATCTACAGACTATGAGTCATACAAAAAGTCCACGGGGAAGATAAGAAAATTGATGACTAGAGACTCAGTTCATCCATGAATTTGCCCTATCTAATGGCTGGGCAGAAGAAAAAAAGAGTTTTATAACCTGAATCTTAAGATGATTAGTCTATTATTTAGTCAAGTAAGGCAAAGTTCACCTTCTCTAGTGAAATATATAGGAGAAATCTCAAAAAAAGTCTATAGAATGCATGCAGTTCATCTCTTCTAAATAACAAAAAGTAAAATAAAATCTCAGACCTTTAAGAGTCAGCATAGGGATGTATAAAGATGAGAAATAAGCAGTTTTAAACTGTTGTTAAGTGAAACAAATACAGATGAACTCATTTATCATCAGATTTGCTACTTTGGGGGCACATTCCTTACCTAGGACACCTCTAAGAAGCTTTCTGAGTGATTCTGACATTTCAAGAGGGAGAAATCAGGGTGCTTTGTGATATGGAACCAGGTGATTTTCTGAGATCTGGGAACAGGATTCATTCATAATTTAGTAGATTAAAGATGGGAGAAGGTTTTTGATATTCTTTAATACCAAGCAAAACATTATTGGGTTTATGATGATTGTGGTTCTCTTTTCCATAAGGTTCCTCTTGGAAAGTCTCAGGTATCTGCTAGCTCTTCCAGAAGTAGAGGAAAATTATTAGAGTCCATCATTTGAATGTCCCACCATTCATACGCTCTTGAGACATCCATCAGTGTAGATGTCCTTTCTTATTTACAAGAAATCATTATGTGAAGGGCTCCTTGTAACCCGATATCCACATTGCTATTAGTAGCTCTTGGCAATGGCAACTGTCAGGAAAGCGCTGGATATGCATCATCTAATCTACCCATCATGACAAATCTGTAAGGTAGGTTTTACGATGTTCATTTTATAAATGATAAACTTGAGGCTTAAAGACGTGAAGTAAGTTGCTCCAAGTAACAGAGCCAGTAACTGATACAGCACAGATGCAGTCCCAGCCTGTTTGACTTGGATAAACGTGCACATTTTTATTGAGAAACTAATAAGAATACTGAGGAAAACAGACATGAATAAATCAAGACACATGCTTTCAATGAGTTTAAAGCTAAGCGGAGCCAGATGTGTGAACCACTAACCATGGTACCGGCTACAACAGATTTTAGGAGGGAGGATGTAGAAGGTGGCACCTGAAGTGAAGCTTGATAAGAAAAAAAGGTCCCCTTTTCTTACTGAAATCCTCCTACTCTCCCTTCCAGGCTAATCAGGGTTTGTTCAATGTGGAAAGGACATTTAAGATGAAGGAAAAATATGTGTAAGAAGGGTGGGGGACAGGGCGGGGGGCATAAAAAAAAAGAAAGCTCACATTAGAGCAAACCTCTAGGCTGGCTGAGTTATAAGTATACGAAAGGAACCATATAAGGTAAAACTAGAAAGGCGGGATGGGGCCACTTGTGCAAGAAATGCTTTGGAAATACAATAAACTCCTCTACATCACTGCCAAATTCCATCAACATCTACCCTTGCACGTTCTTGCAAGCCTCTTCTTTCCATTTCCACAGGCATTTTCCTTTTCTCTCACTTGGCCTACTGCAGAGTCGCTTTGTTTCCTAGTCCTCTTCCATCTCTCGAGTTCTCCTTCAAATACAGCTCGAACTACATCACCATCCTTATCTGCAAACCTGGCCTCGCACTGGGCACTCACAGACTTCTGAAACTTGGTCCCAAGCCCCATCTCTCGCTCTACACCTCTATGTACATCATACCCATTAAGCACAACTTAGTCCTTTTCCCAAACAGCTATAATGGCTTTGATAATATACCAGTAACTCATCTCCTCTCCCCAACCCTCTCTTCCCCATTGCTTCACATCTCAACAAATGAGCGACTGAATGTGTGGCAAAACCAAGTCAGAAATCTCACCATCATCGGAAACTCCTTCCCCTTCCTTTGACCTGATTTGGAATGTAACTTTTACAGGATTCTGTAGCTACTCATTCTAACTGAACAGATTTTAGACTTGGATACCATCATCTCCCATTTGCTTTCCAGCAATCATTTAAGTGATCTCCTTGATTTCAATCTTATCCTTCTTCTAATCCACCATTCATAATTTTCCCACAACGATCAAATTTAATTGCATCACTCCCCTGCTTAAAACCTTTGAATTACCCCACTAGTGCTGGAAAAGAAAGCCTAGCCTTTTGAACGTGGTTTATAAGGTGTATTAGGTCTGGACCCTGTTCATATCTGTAAGCCTTGCTTCTCACTATTCCCTCCCTTGTCCTTATACTCTACTTAAAACAAATTACTCGAAAGTTCTTAAACATGTATATATTCTTTGTCGTCTCTGGACCTTTGCACAGGCCCCCCTCTGCATATAGCATGCCTCTCCTTGCTTTTCCCTTGTGCCCTGCTAACTTCCCCTCATCTTCCTGAGTCTCAGTTGATATGTTACTTCTGCCAGGAAGACAGGTCTGCCTCCACATCTAAGTTGGGTATTCCCCCTTTGTTTTCAAAGCACCCTGATATACTCACGCTCACCATCCTGTATTGTTAATGCCCTTGCACTTGTCTTTCTTATTCGTTATATCTTAAGCACTGAAAAATGCTTGCAATCTCACATGTGAAAAAATGAACTATTTTCCATAACAAGCCAATACTACTGAATTTACTTGTACTTATATATTATTTACTCATTCTTCAGAACTCTTCCTCCAATTCTGAAAAAAAAAAAAAACTACTAAAAAAAAAAACCCTATACATTCACAAATTTTTCTGCACTCTCTTCCTTTTATTTCTTCTGCTCTTAGATAGCAACCTTAGCTATTGGTCCCTTTGAACACTTCACAAACAACTGCTAAGACGAGAGTACGATCAGTGAGTCAACTTAACACACAAATGAGCACCAGTGACTACTCCATGTATCATTTTTCATGAGACTATTACATCAATTTCATTAACATCAATTGGTACCTAGAAGTTTTTAGTTCACTAGACCATGTTCCTATAGTTCTTTACTTTCTCTGTTCTTCATTCACTCTTCTGTTATTTGAGAGCAAATTCTCCTGGGGAAAACAAGTTCTCAAGTACATAAGATACTGTGGGCATTTGAGGTTTCCATGTATCAACATCACCAAGGTATTTGTTTTAAGTGGGGCAAAAGTACTTGCCCAATTGTTTGACTCACCCAGTGAAAACAAATTAGGTCACAAAAGTGATGCATAAATGTTAATACTGCCCTTCAAATATGAGCAAAGAAGTTAGTACCTGTCCTTGCCACATATTCCTGATCAGAAATAAAAAGGTAACTACTGGACATATCTAATAAGGCACTGCCTCTTTAAATTGGGCAGCAAAACAGAAGAACTTTCAGGTGTGCACAATTACCCCCTTCCCCATGGAGAATAAAGAGAAGGGAAATGATGCAAAATAATGCAGAAACACTTAACTGGCATTCACATTCTAGCTTGTAAACAATTTCTAATTCACTTGCCTAGACAGTTAACCACCAGTCTGGATGTAAAGAATTCAAGCCCAACCAAGAAACAGGAAGCATGAGTTCTGTCATAAGCGTGTTTATTTTGGTGTCTCACATCTGCAGCTTTTCCCCCTCAATGTCTCTTTTCAGAGCCAAAATGAGGAAGGGAACAAAGTTACTGGGCCTAAATCCATCACTGTGATTGTGATATGCTGAACCACCCACAGCACCATGAGAAGGAAGTTATTAGTTTCATGCTGAAAAACTCCAACCCACATAGGGGCAAAATCTAGAAGTGAAGGAACAGTCTTATTCAGCATGATTAACTTTATTCAGTATACCCAACGATGTCGCAGGACTGATCTAGTCACACTCAGTTTTAAAAAGCAGCATATTTAAGTGGACATGTTCTGACTGATGTTCAAAGGTACCTACCTGGTATTCCACTGGGAGTCCAACATCAGCATGGAATCTTCTTGGTGTCACCTGTATTCATGATGAAATTACTTCTAACCAAACTGAACTGTGAATAAACAGTGAGCACTATGGAGGTGCAGGGCAAAACTACCTTAAACCAAGCCTATGAAACCAAAGGGTATAGACTTCACAACATCAGTCTTGTCAAACACATTGCATGAATCCAAATCCTTGGATGGGAAAATCACACACACACCCACACACACACGAGGGCTGTCCGGCAAGTATCCAGCTACTGTTAATACATTTCTCATATTACACGGCTGGATTCTTTCTGGACAGCCTATATACATATTTGTGTGTGTGTGTGTGTGTGTGTGTGTGTGTGTGTGTGTGTGGTCTAGAACAAGGGTCAACAAACTATGGCCGAAGGCCAAATCCTACAGGCCATCTTTTTTGTAAATAAAGTTTTATTAGAACATAGCCACAATTACTGGTTTGTACATTACCTATGGTTGCTTTTGTGCTGTGCTGGGAGAGACAAATAGCTGTGACAGAGATCAGATGGCCCACAAAGCCTTAAGTATTATCTGGCTCTTTACAGAAAAAGTTTGACAATCCCTGCTCTAGAATTGGTGGAGCATGTGCCAATTCATCTTCTACAAAACCTGATTCCAGATCAAAATTGTTTTGTCTTGATTCTATAATTCCTCACTTAAGATCCTAGTACTTAAAACTTTGGGTTGGCCCACAGACATTCCCAACCCTCTGCTTGGAAACACTATAGGAACAGGTCCAGGTGGCAACCCTGCAAATCTGAACAGATGCCTATTTTTCTTCTGCCCATGAGACAGATGGTCCTCTGAGAGGGGGAGAAGAATTAGTCCATGAGAGAGAATTCTCCGTGCAGTGCTAATTTTGGAAATGTATCCCTGATCCATCTGGCCAAAGAGGATTCCTTAGGAGGACCTTTGCTATTGAGTTTGCTTAACATTCAGGAGGGGAATCCTAGGTTCCAAGGTTAGAACCCTCAGGTTTTAGTGATCAGTCAAAAGGTAAGCAAAGCATTCCAACTCTGCCCTTGAGACAAGAAGTCTCAAATAATTACAAGGACAGGAGACAATTATAAGGGCAAAGACAAGGACATATAACTACCCATTTAGGGTTCCGATTTCAGAGAATTTGTTCAGTTTCCTCAGACAGTAAATTTTCCCTTACGTGAACAAAATAATATCCTGATATTCTGCCATGTACAAAAAGCAGGAATAGCAATGTTTACTTTCTGACCTGCTAACAGGTTTCCTCCACTCGTTAACCACTCTAACTCATCTTTGATATTCTAACCTTGTTATTCTGAAGAGTTTTCTCCCTAAGAATACCATAAATTTCCAAGTTAATTAGAACACAGATCTGAAGTTTTCGCTCATTCCATTCCTAATTCTCCACAGCATAGAGTGTTGGTTCTGTTTGGTCCATAACTAGGGAAAGGACAAAATTAAGATCAGACATAGGAGAAAGACAGGCAACCAGAAGCAGAGGCATTAAGGAGAGCTACTGCTGATGGATTCTGATCATTCAATCTCAGGCAATGGGCTGTTGAAGTCTGATGGACTTGGGTTTAAGCCCCAGTTCTACCATTTACTACCTGGGTAATCTCAGGGGCCTCATCTACAAAACAAAATAATAACCTAGAGCTGTTGTTGTGAAGAGTGAATGAAAACTACATGTAAGTCTTTTAACAGTGCCCGAGTCACAGGACGTCCTTAATATGTACTTAATAATCATTACTAAGCAAAGTTCCTGCTAAGAGCATAGTTGATGTTAGAAACAGAAACAAAGGTGGACCAGAGAAGTCATAAAGGAAAGGTATTTTTCTTGACTTTCTTCTGACTCATATATTTAGAGACAAAGGGAAATTTCATAGTGCTTTTAGTCCCAAAAACCCTGTGTGGGGTTACTTGTGAGCCTGACAACTCCATCCAATACTGCCTCACTCCATTTCAATATCAAGGGGAAAGAAGATGCTACCCCAAATAACTGGAGGTCTCTGCAGATGAAGCTGTGCCACATAAAATCAATCAAGAAATAGTTTATATGCCCAGAATTATTCAGTGGGTTGTAAAAGAAAGCATTCCTTCTACCAAGAAAGTATTAAGCAGCTGTAACATTGGAAAAATAGTATCACTGACCCTAACGTGGTAAAGCACTTAGCTAAAATTTGGCCTTGTAACATTTTCTTAAGAGCATACTATTTGTTTACAAAATCTAACTCTGTATTTTTATAAAATTGTACCACCGTCTACATGAGTCCCCAGACATGTGTACAAAATGTAGGAACAGAGACAACGAACAAGTCAAGGAGCAAGAGTTGATTTTCATAACCACCAGGCAAGGAATAAAATTGACAAAGGGCTTTATAAATAGAAATCAATACTTAAATTGTATCTGGAAAAAAATGGGGAGCCAGGACAGACTGAAGAACGCAGCTGCAATGACCTCTAGCTGCTGATAATGCACAAGGCTCACCTTTGGGCAACTTCCTGAAAGTAAAGCAAGATTATCCCAGTTCCTCTCACCGGATGCTTCTCTTTTTCCAATCTCCACGGGTTTAGGTTACATCTGAGCTCACTTTCACGCATGTTGTGAGCTAATTACAAAGAATCCAGAAATGTGGGAACGAACTGGGGATACTGTAGGCTGCTTCAACAAACCTTAGCACCATCTGCTGAAATATTAAGATGCTTGTTTAAAAAGTTGGCTGTCAGAGAAAGAGTTCACAGCACAGACAGTGGGAAAGTTCTCTTAAATAATTACTTCTTCCTTCTCTTTCCTGTACACAAGCAGTAGGACAATGAGCCAAAGGTAAACAGTCCAGAAATAAAAGACCATCTTTGCTTTCTCTCTCCTGATCCAGGTACCCAGAGAGTCTTGGGCATCAAAGAAGAAAAGACATGCTCAAAAGACTGTGGCATGTTTGTGCATTTCAGTGAGCAAGTTGAGTCATTTGGGAAAATATACAGAAAGGTTATTAGACTTCTTTTATTTTATAATTAGTAGTCAGAGAGACATTTAAAGTGTGCATTGTACTTAAGGAAGACATCATATAAATACAATTTTACCCAGGTATGACAATCTCTCAGTAATCAGAAACTCATGGGATATGGGGTTCCTTTTGTAGGTTAGATGCTTTTCAAACAGGAGCAGTTGAAAACAGCTTCAGATGTTTAAACAACGATCAGGCCTGCTGTCAGTGCTCCAAAGAAAGCCTTCCATAATTTAACATCACTGTTACAAGATCCCAACACAATCACAACAGGGACAGGAACTGGACAACGACAGTCCTGGGACTATGTACCCTCTGGGCAAAGGGAAGTATTAAGGTTATTAAGTACGAAATGTCCAATCTACTTAAGTACTAAGTTTGACAGTTGATATCTCTGACATTTCACTTTGACACTTCTTGTTTTATGTTTATTGTGAAGGTACATCCTCAGTCTTTCAAATGCACATTTTGGCTTGTGATTATCCTTCAAGTCATTTTTTAGAGCAATTTTTGTGAAATCATGGATAAGTCAAAAATTTGTGTTATTTCTGAATATGAGTTCCATCGTGGAACCAATACAGCACAGACAGTTTGAAATATCAATGAAGTATTTGGGAAGGATGTGGTCAATGAACGCACAGTATGTAAATGGTTTGAGAAATTCCATTCTGGTGATTTTCATCTTGAAAATGAGCGACATGGGTGACCTGAGACCAAGATAGATAATGAGCTGAAAGCTGCAGTGGAAGCGAATCCATCTCAACCTATGCACGAATTGGCAATAAGGTTTGACATTACTAGTCCAACAATACTGCATCATTTGAAACAAACTGGCAAGGTAAAGAAGCTGGATAGATGGGTACTGCGTGAATTAAAGAAGCATCAAGAGAGAAACCATCTCAAAGCTTGCCTTTCTTTGCTCTCATGACACAAAGGCAAACAAACCATTTCTGCACCATATTGTTACACATGATGAAAAATGGATTCTTTCACAAGCATTCGGCACAACGGTTGGATAAAGACAAAGTGCTGAAACACAGTCCAAAATCAGAAAAAGCTAATGATATCTGTTTGGTGATCCAATGCTAGTATTATCTACTATAGTTTCATGAAAACTGGTTAATCCACTACAGCGGATGTCTACTGAAACCAATTGGACAAAATGATGGGGATGCTTATGATTAAGCAGCCACAATTGGTCAACATTGACAGGCCAATTCTGTTGCAAGACAATGCTTGACTACATGTCACACAAACAACACTGCTCAAACTACAGAAGCTGGACTTGTAAACTCTCTGTCATCCACCATATTCACCAGACCTTGCACCAACTGACTATCACTTCTTCCAGGCTTTGGACCACTTCTTGCAAAGAAAAATATTCAATTCTCAACAAGCTGTGGAAAATGCTTTTTGCGATTTCATTGCCATTCTCCAGGCTTCTTCACTGCTGGCATAAACAAGCTACCGTTAAGATGGCAAAACTGTGTCGATAGTTTAGACACATACTTTGATTAACTGTACTGCTTCTTGTTTGAGATATAATAAACCACACTTTTGATTTGAAATTGGATATTTCATATTTAATGACCTAATACATTCATTAGTCTCTTTTGAGTGGTAATAATGGCAACAAAAGTAATAATAGTAACAGCAGCAGCTAACATCCTTTGAGCATGAACCATGTGCCAAGCACTATGTTAAGGGTTCCATCTGTTATTAAGTCTTCCAGCATTCTGAGGTATGCACTGTTGCCTCATTTTACAGGGGAAGAAAATGGATGCTTACAGCAGTTACAGATCTTACCCAAGGGCTCATCACCTAGGAATAAGTAAAGCTGGTATCGACGCCAAGCTACTGACTGCACTTGTAACCATGACATAACACTGCCAGGGGACTGAGACTCATGTGGGCCCGCTTACATGAAGGAATACCATCTTAAGGACATGAGTGGAGATGAGGAAGATAAGGATCTTATAAGAACCCAACAACATGCTTCACTGGAGTCAAAACATGGAACCAAAGTAACTAGGACTCCTGGCAGCACAAGTTCATGGCTCTTCACTTAGGTGCCACTATTTCTGACACTCAGCTACTCTGCCTATCTGCTTTGCACTCTATTAACTTGCTTCAGCTCTCGGTAACTGGCCCAACCTAGCCTACAGATGGGTTGTCCTTGAGTTAGGTACCAATGCTCCTATTGAGAGCCTGAGCCTCAAGGGCTGCTGAGGGCCCCGACGTCAGCAGAGGTTAAGGAAGTGGCAGACAGCTGCGGAAAGGGCTTTGGGCACAGTGGGCCCCAGGCTGCTCAAGCAGAATAGGAAGCAATTCTGCATCCTTACTTGCATCCTGTGCCTCACATTTTTGACATTTACAGAGATTATTTATACCCAAAGGGCACACAGGATTACCTCGCAGTCCCAGCAGTCTGAATGTACTGACTACCTAGATGAAAAAGTACACACATGAAGATCGCACCTATTAATAAGTGCAAAGAGTACTAACAAACACAGGCAGGTAGCTTGCCAAAGGTTTTTCCTCCTCCTTCTTTACTCTGTGTTTGTTTCGAAGTCCTGTTTACCAGAATGAAAAGGTACATGGGTTCTGATTTCCACTTACCAGGAGGCTGGTCATTTTTCATCATTATGTAGAGGGGTGGCTCTGAGTGTAGCTCAACCATCTGTCGTCCCTCGTAAGCCTGAGGGATTCACAGCGGGACCAGGAGAGTCTGCCAACCCTCTCGAGCAGGCTCTCAGGGCAGGGTTGACAAGTCACTTCCAGGCCTGGGTGGACCAGACAGAGCAGATCCACACACATGACTAGACAGAGCCAGACATGTGGATATGATAGGTCATAACACAAGCAAAGTTGCCCTCCATTAAGGAAAAAAATCACTATCAAAGCCACAGGTGTTCCCACAGGACACTTCAAATGTCTCTAGAGCAAAAAGGCTAAAAATGTTCTTGTGGTAAGCAAAATCTCCTTTCCATACAAACAAAAATTAATGATGTAAACATTATGTGGTGACATAAGCCAAAAGATCAACAAACCTTTATAGTAAGCATGATCAGTCCACTGGAAAAGAATAATTAACCTGAAAAAGGGCAGAGTGTTTAAAAAATTTTTTCCTGCGAAAATTAAGCTCTGAAGACATGGGTATTGAATATTATTGAATATCGTTAGATTAGAACCCAACCATTAACACACTTCATCCAGGTGGCCCCTCAAGACCACACAGCTTCCTGCTGGAGTCAGTTTATAAAAGATGAGGGTGTAAAGGTGCATTTGACAACCCTGTTTATGAAATGCTGCAGCCTCTTCTAAACACACTTTTAACAAACTGGTAGGACAGGCACGAGGCAGCAAACGAGGTTCAGTCAACATGAGTGAGTGTGATCTCAAGCTCTGTCATTTACTAGCCTTGTTAACACCCAGTGAGTCCTCCAACCTCTCCTTAGTTTCAGATTCTTACCTACTCACCCCCATCCACCTATAAATGAGTGTCTAGCACCTGCCCTATTTCGCAAGATTCTGAGGATCAAATTAAAATATATATTGAAAGCTTTAAAACCCTGAAATAGGCTAGGCATCAGGCATTTTCATTTTTAATGGCTACATAGACTTAAATTCTATTTTGCCCAGCTTTCAAAAAAACGAGGTCCATGTTGAGAACAGGTTCCAGAGTCCATGTTCAAATCCCAAACTTAAATCTCAGCTCTGCAAATAAATATTAGGAATTTACTTACACTACTGTTTCCTCAGCTTTAAGAGTGGAATACACACTCATTGAAGCATTGATTTTCTTATTCTAATCCCATGGCCCTTTCCAACTAAAACTTTTAGAATGACTTGATGGCTCTGTGGTGTTATATCTTATCATGTATAAGTAATATACACACACCATGCCCAAAATGAACACAAAAGCTAGGTTTTTCCTAGGACACATTTTCTAGAAAATATCCAGCTTTTTCAACTCTTACATTGTTTCAAAAATTACACCTATACAAGCTGAAACAAAAGAAATTTATAAGGAACAAAGCTTTTAAAATCTTGACTCCTGTCACACAGAAATTTCTTCCCTTAGAGGTTATTTTATCTGTGAACGTACTTTTTATTATTAAAACAGTTAAAAATGAACAAAATTTCACATAACCAAGTTTCACCTGAAAACTCTAAAAAGCGGTATTTGGAAGTACTGCACCCACTACAAGTAGTGAAGCAACTCTTTTTTCCTTCCATTAAGACATATCAAATACTTAATGCCAACCACAAAAGATAAACAATGGTTTAAACATTACAGGAAAAAAATCCTCCAGAAAACTTTACTTTGGGGGTGTATGTAAATTTTCCAATGCCACTACTATTTTAAAAATTCACAACACAAACAAGAATACACTTCAACTCAAAAGAGTTTTCATTTGACAAGAACACAAATATACCTATTAAAACCCAACCAATATCCACATCCTCACAGATTTAGCAAATCTTACAAGACTGGGGTCAGTACTTCTGGACCACCCTGATCAACAGAACAGTTCCTAAGCCTCAAAGGTACCCATTCTCTCAATAGATAGACACATAAAAACCCCTTGATGCAAAGTTGTAGGCAGCCAACCTTTGGCTGGCCCAACGACTGTCCTAAATCAATTTTAGAAGAAAAATATCAAACGTCCATGTCAGCTGCCAAGTTCTGGTATGTGTTTGCTGTACTTGGCAAGACGAATGATGAGAAGTTATCAGGGTTCTCAGAAGGAAGTAACATCTTAGAAAAGCTGAGATGTGTAGTTTTTCTTTTTGATAAAAGAGGGCAAAGCTTCTGGGCAACCCATTAAATGGTTTACTGGAAATTGGACATTATTCCTTTGTCCTATTTATCTCTATAAAGATCTTCACTTCTAGTGATCATAGAACACTTTTTTCCATCAACCTCAGTCCTTTGCTGGGTAAATTTTCAACAAATAAATGTGGAACTATCATAGAACTATGTGGAACTATCCACCTTCAGCCCTTGGTAAAAGTACCCAGAATTGGTTGCAAAAGATCTCCTATGGTTTTAACATCACCTGCAAAACTCGTATTGAAATTCAATTGCCACTGTTACAGTATTAAGAGATGAGATAGGAGGTGACCAGGCCAATATCAATGCCACTGTCTCAGGAGAGGATTCCCAATAAAAAGTAAGTTTGGATCTCTCTGCTTCAACTGCCCTACGCTCTCTTGCCTCCTAGCCTTCTGCCATGGGATGCCATAGCAAAAAGGCCCTAGCCAGATGCTAGCACCATGCTCTTGGACTTCCCAGCCTCCAGGAACCGTAATACAAATAAATTTCTGTTCATTATAAATTACCCAATCCATGGTATTCTGTTATAACAACATAAGACAGAATCTTAACCTCATTAAGGTTAACTGATACTTGGAATATCCTAGCCCCAGGTGCCATCCAACCAATCCTGCAAGATGTCCAGGGAAAAAAACAACTCCCAACGTATGTACTTCAGGTCTACAGAATCAATGTCTGGATCCAGGAATCTATGTTTTAATAAGGTTTCTGGGCATCAATCTTAAGCCCTCTCAAGTTTGAGAAACACTGTCTTAAAGCAATTCTCAAACTTTAATGTGCACATGGATCAACCTGGGAATTCTGCTAAGACGCAGATTATGGTTCAGCAGGTTAAGGAGTGGAGTTTGCATTTCTAACAAAGTCCCATGTCATATCAATGCTGCTGATCCATAGACCAAACTTAGAATAGCAAAATCATAGAGATTTTGTACTATTTACATAATAATTTATTAGCAATCCAATTTGGGAAGGAGATTACGTGATGTTGACGATGGCAGTAGTAAATAATTGAACCACTGAAATGCTGTGCATTTTATTTTAGAAAAGCACATATTCTTCATGTTTATGTATTTCAATTTAGATAGTGAGTGCTACTGGAAAGTGTAATTGACTATTTCCAGGTATCATTTCACATGACACTGCTCAGTTTCTAAATCACAGCCCAGTCCTTGGAGGTCTATGGTGCTGGTTCTGGTTCTAATCACACAGTAAGGGATCAACATTAGTCAAGTTAATCACTTCTCCTTTACCCAAGTTATGAAGACATTTACACCCAACTAATCCACAGGCTCATTATTCTTCATGGGCACAACAGCCTGAAAGACCAATAGGTAACAGTAAAAATAGAAACAGCCACAACTGCTACTGAAATAAGAATTTTCTACACACCGAAAGCAGTAAAATAACTATATTATCTTGCCACCAAAAGAACAAATGCTTTCTTGTCCGTGAAGGCAGAAAATAAAGATTTTAATCTGAACTCAGTTCAACTGAAGCTTGAAAGCTTTCAGATCTCTTGGAGGAACATGTACCACAAGACACAAGGGGAATAATCTGGGTTCTACTCCCAAAATTAGTCCTGCGATCATACTCTAGTTACCAAATACATCATTTATCATTTACCTACCTGGAAACAGAGCTCATCTTTCTATTTTATTTAGTGATGATAAAAGAAGCTAAACCATTTTTATTTCATCAGGGGTTGCTTTGTCTCCCAAAACTTCAGATTTTCCTATCTGTAAAATAGGGATACCCATCAGAATTACCATGAAAATTAACAACAACCCATGTGAAATGCCCAGCATCTAATGACTTCATCGTGGTTGATATTCAACAAAAGAAAGCCATTATGACAAGATAGTTTCATACATGGAGAGTCAGAGAGACATCTACCCAAATACACCCTGTAACTCCACACTGTATGTAACATCCTGACACTGCTGATGACTCTCTCTTAGGACTTGGATTTAGTCAGGAAATGGCACTAGTCAAGCTATAAACTCTAGGCAGGACATATTCTATTACTAAGAGTAAATTCATAGAAATCAGGTCACTTTCTGGCTGTTAACACCATAATTTCCATCAAAAAGGGAGAAGCTATGAAGTCTTTTATTTACAAATACATACTAAATACCACTCATCTGGGGCCCCTGAGAAATAGAACCAAACACATTTCAACTTTTCTTTGCATTTCTATGTCATTCTTACTAATACACAGAAAATTCAGAAATAGGACCAGTTTGTAAGTTGTCCAAGAGAAAAGATATTATAATTAATTGTTCATATTCCTAACTTTATTGAGAAACATTCACACTTATAAGATGTTTTTATCCAAAGAGAACAGAAATAAAGTGTAGCAATATTCACTGGGTATGTATACTTGTACTTTCTCCTGGAGCACAGTGATTGCTTTTCCATGCTTTTCCATACTGTATGGATTGACTCCATACAGTGGAGTCACTGTTTTATAATATAAGCATTATTTTCAACCCTGACTCACCCCCAAAAGAAACAAACAAACCTAAAATGTCAAAGAAACATGATATTATCACCACTAACTTCCTGACAGAGAAAAAATAATTTAGAATGAACTTGGTCTCACACCTAATGTGGCGTAAGTAGCAGCTTGTGAGACTTCATTCTTCCCTTTTATGTATTCTACAACCATTCTGAGTGCTCATGATGCACAAAGCACTATGGTGGACATAGAGGGAAAAACCAAGGTGAATCACAGAAAGATCCTGCCCTAGAGAATCTTCCAGTCTATAAAACTAAAACATGAACTAACTTACCTATATATTGCAGACTTTCCCACCACACATACACACACACGAAAAAAAAAAAAAAAAAACAGCTAGACTCTTTTCCAAGAGACGCATTTTCAGCAGTAAAACCAAACTGCCTCACTGAAGGGCAAAAATCAAATATTTCTATTACGGCCACCCTCTATTGTCAATTACAGTATCCTATGCCTTTAAGACTGTGGGCCCTGAAGTCAGACGAGTGGCACATCTGGCTCAACAGTTTACTACTTGTAGTCCTTAGACAAGTTTTTTTCACCTCTTTAAGCGTCTCATTTTATTCCTCTGTAAAACAGGGATTATCAGAGTACCTCTCTCTCATGATGTTAAGTGAGAGACCACATACAAAGTGCTTAGCATAGTGCTTGACCCAAAACATACAGTCAAATGCAACGTTTCTGCGTGTAGACGGGTAGGAACACACAGCCACAGGCTTCCTGGAACCTGGCAAGAGCACAACAGAGAAGAGGAACAGGCAGAGTAAAATACCTCGGATTGCCTATAACCCCTTCGGCCAATTTGAACCACTAAAATAATGTCTTTGCCTTGGCTGAAAAAGCCCCTCTATTATGGGGCCTGTCTGAGACTTACCCTTAGTCAGAATCCAAAAGTGAGTCTTAAACACTTGTATTAATAAGCTCCAAAGGTGAGTATCATGTTTACCTAAGTCTGAGAACCACTGGGAAAGACAAAAATGTTTCATAAGTGTTCCAATATTTGTTTAGACATGATTTAGCTAAGATCTGATGCTCTACTCTTTAGGTCAATAAAGCTGCCCAGTCTTCAAAACCTTAGGATCACTGTCCAGAATTCCACCCAGAAGTCTTCCTAATGGACTTCTTCCTGATTCCTTAGCAATCCTGCCCCAGGGCTCCCGCTAACCATGTGGGAAAGGAGAGTCTCACACAGAGGTGCCCGCGCTCCTCTGCTCAGACGTCTGGCCAGCCCCATCTATGCTCACTCACATTTCCACCCCCATCTCATCTCACATCTACACATCTCTGGTGGGTTCTTAACTAGTTTATCCAAGATGACGATGCCACATTGCTTTCAAATACATTGATCATCAAGTCTGAGTAGTACAAAAATTTATCTAATAGACATACTTCAATTCTATTAATGTTTTTGGTACCCTAGTATGTATTGGTTAGGTTTCTAAGCAATTAAAACGTAAATTGTCTCAAAAAGTTCGAAGAAACAAGAAATCCATGAATAATTCAAACTACTACAATTATTTAATCACCATTAGCAGGGAAAAGAGAAGAAAATCTTGCATTTTACTAAAATTTTTATGTGTTCAATTCGAAACATGAATACTGTAGGAGATTACAGTATTACTTTAAAATACTTATCCAAAGAGAGATAAAAATACCTACAGAAAAACTATTAAAACTACTAAATAAATTTTTCATTCACCAGCATTCATACCTCTCCAATTATATGAAATTTTTTTGGAGGGAGGTGTGATTAAAGAACTACTCTACTTGACTTAATAACAGATCTGAGCTAGCTGATCAAACAGATTGCCATCTGGTCAATCAATTGCCATTTGAAAGGCTGTTCTCAAAATATCTTCATATAAGTACCTAAAATCTCATCAAAATATAATGACTTCAAATTAATTTATGCTAGCTAACAGAAAACAAACTTTCAGTGTGTACTTTAGATTCCCACTTACAATTACCCAAACCCTCTAAGAGTTCCAGATTATTTCCCCACAAAGAGACAAGGTAACATTTCTGATTCTACTCACTTTTCAAAGAGGCCACTATAAACTAGTCTCGTGCATTAGGGCAATCTCTAGCAGCCTTTAAAAAATAGGTGAGTCCATCAACCTGCTTTAGCTAGAAGTAAAATATACAAAAATATGCATTTTCTTATTTGCACAAAGTAAATGGCTGCAATACATAAAAGCAAGCAGGTAGCTGGCTACTCACCAACTCTGAGACCTTCCAACTTTGTCTGTGAAACGGACAAAACAGAACTCCCTACCTCACAGGTTACCACGAGTCGCATGAGAAAAGGTACGTAAAAGCACACTGTGAATCCTAAAGCACGATTATTAAATAAGTAAAGACATATACACTCCTCTACCAAAATGATATTCAAAGGTTGAAATACAGACACTAGAAAAATAGTGAAACAATTCCTTCACTTCAGCGCTGTTTTTGAAGTGTCAGGCATTAAACTGGAGCCAAGATCCTCTAAGACGATACTCTTTCCAAAAAAACATAAATCAATGGACACCAGATTGTATCTGTGAATCTCTTTCTCATACTTGCACATGTAGATTATCCTACTGAACCTCCAACAAGTCAAAAGCAGCAAACAAGAAGTAAACTCAAAAGGAAAAACTCCTGAGAAAACAGCATAATGTTTCGGGATGAGTCACATCCAGGTTTGCATGTGGAGGATGCAGGCAGAAAGGCACGGTACATGTTCTTTCCGCACAAGCAGCCCCAGCCATCCTGGCTTCCTCAAAGCAGCAAGGTGTTTAAGTGACTCTGATCAACACAGCATGCTGATGATCCCAATGCACATTTGATTTGGCTCAGGATCGCCCAATCAAATTTGCTAACACAGTAGACTCCAGAAGAATCATCCATTAAAAACAATCCAAATACAGACTCTAAATGTGCATAAGGCCTTTTGTGATCTCTGCTGGAGCCTATAGTATCTAACAGCTGCAACTGTGACTGTTCTAGCTAATTGCTCTCAGCAACAAAAATAAACAATCGCTCCAGGAAGAAGACTGTACCCGCCAAATATTAATGTATTTTTTTAACAGTCAGAAATCTCAAATCTTGGTTTAAATGCCTTGCTATTGCTAAAAAGTCTCAAAGAACAAACATGGGATTAAGAGGGCCCAGAAAGAAAGTCCTTATTTTATATTTAATTCGCTCCCCCTACCCACCCACCCCCCGAAAATGGAAAAAGGAATGTGCCTTGCGTTTGGAAGAATTTAAGCAATCTGAGATATTTTAACTCATGTATAACTTTTTAACATATGGGGGAAAAGAGTCGCACTGATTGGAGCTATTTTTAAAGTGCAGCTCTACCGTAAAAATAGACATTTACTCATAAGGATGCTTGAATAGAGAACAAGCCCAATCTACGTCTCATTGTTAAGAAAGGGGTGAAAAAAGGCTGTCGTGCTTTCTGGAGAGCCGTTTATGGTCCGCCTGTGATGTCATGGCAGGATCCAGGTGCACTCTAACAAGCAGCTTTCAGTCTCATCAATTCTTTTAAAAGTGCTCTTCTACCATCAGCTACTTCGCTGAGCACATGCAATAAGGAGCCAGTATTTACCCAGACCCTTGCAGCAGAGAACATCACTGCAATCAGAGACCCAAGGAAGGAGGAGGAAAAATTACTCACCCACAATTGGGTTCACTGTTGTCCTCTCCATTAGGGAAGGAAGAATTTTCTTCTGTGAAGAAAAGAAAGAGCAGAAGTAGTTGACTTATCAGTACTCTAGGACATCTACCTGTCTGTCCTTTGTCCATAAGGAGAAAAAGTAGTTTCATACTTCTCTTCTCCCCATCCATGACCCTGCTGCACAGCTGAAGCTTGCAACCAAACTGTCCATCTAAGGCAGTGGCAAGTAGCCATTTAGACATCACAACCCTAAAATGAGGTTCACAGAGATCATCCCAGTTATCTGGACCTAATTTATCTTCAGTGTTTATAAAAGCCTGAAGGAGTGGAGTTGTAATGGGAAATCATGTAGAACTCCTGATTTTTATACCTCCCTGACGTAAGGTCAGCAACAAACAACAAAAACCAAACAATTTTCATTTGATATGTCTTATAAAATAATGCAGAAATGCATTATGTCTCTTAAAAAATTTTCTTCATATACTCATAGAGCAAAATCAAAAAAGAGAGAACATCCTTATTAAAGGAAAAAAGCAAATATGAAAGTTTAAAAAGTTTATGAAAAATATTAGATACATAATCATGACTTTAAAAAAGTGCCAGAGACACAAGATACTCACAAATGTTTTCCAGGAAAGGAATGAGTAATTTTGACTTGTACTTTCATACTTGATAACTTTTTCGCAGTGATTGTATTATTGATTGAAATCTTTCAAACGGATGTAAACAATATTGAGTGCATCATCATAAAATACTATATGCACTTACCTACGTTCAATTTCTAGCTACTATGTATACCCTGCAAAATTTCAGAAATCTGACTCCACAAAAGGACACAGTTTACTAAAGTTAATTCAGCTTATGTTTAACATTTCAGTGGTAGTGATGGGCAAAGTTTCAAGAGTGAGGAGAACTGGGTTCAAGAGCCAGGTCTCACACTAGCAAAGAATTTTGGAGAATGTTAACTTCTCTGGGCCTGCCTCACACGTCTGCAAAATAAGGTGAACAGGCCCCTGAAGTATCTTCCAACTCAAAACCAGAGTGAAAAATAGACATAAATTAAATCTTCAGCCTAGACACACAGCACAGAACAAGAACCTGATACACACTTAATCAAAAAATGGAAGTTTTTTTAAAAATAAAGCACATATTTAAAACAGAGCTTCCCATCTTGCGTGCCCTGGTGTGCTGGGCCTGGAAGTGGTTATGCATGTGTTGAGATAATGGTCCCCTCAGGACAAGAGCTCACGACATTAAGTAGCTGGGAGATCGCAACTTTTTAAACATACTACAATTACAACAAAAAAATAAATCTCACTTTATTAAGTTTCAGACTAAACTTATAAAATGTCCTCATCACCCTCTGTTTAGCAAAGACAGAATGTTTGCATTATCATCTGGTACTCAGGTCATCTAATCTTAATACAGAAGCAGCAGAAAGGCCTTCCTTAGCAATGTAGGGATGTTACTTCTCTACGAGTAACTCTTGAAAAAACATATGTTTCAGTACATACAGAGAACATGCAGCAGCAACCAATCTCAAGAGATGAAATTCTGCTAAAGAACATTTAATACAGTAACAACTGCAATTTCTGGTTCAACATTTATGATAATAACTACTTATCTTTTTTAATAGTTAACTCAGGGATTTTTTGGTGTGAAAAATCTGCATTGTTGCTTGCAATTCTTATTATCTACAACTTCACAAGTTGTGAGAAAGATGACGATCTATAACATGCATATAAAAGTATGGGGTTTACGTTCAAAACAGAGCTCAATGGTACTTTTTGATAAGCTTTTTTTTTAGAGTCCAAGAAATAAAAGCTCTACATCTTCTGGATACCTGAGCACCTGTATTTATGGGTCATGATCTCCCTTTCCCATTCTCACAGCCAGTTGCCAAAAGTGAAATAAAAAGCCCTCAATCCAGGTAACAAAGCTACCTTGCCAACTGTGCTTCATTCCAAAGGGTGGGTCACCCTGAAGGCGGCTGCTCGTCTTGTCACGTCTCCAAGGAGGTCCACAGGTGGGCTGGTTGCCTCTGAAACACATATATTCAACTGGACAGGGATGATTCTCAAATCAGCACACTGTGAAAATCAGTGTTAGAGATGGCACTCGGCCATCAGCAACCTGTAAGTCAAAGGGCCAATAAACCAGTAAGCCCTTTCCGCCGAAGGGCTTTTTAAACAGTCTTTCCTTCCTGTGGTTCTTCATTGAAATGGTTATCGGACAAGCTTCCAAAACATACAAAAGGTCAAAACTTTAGATTAAAAAAACCTTACTCATCTCGGAAACATCTGAAAAATATTTGGACTTTATAATTTTCCCCTCACCTTCTATGAGGTGATGCTCAGGTGCTATGTAAGGAAAATGCAATATACATATCCAACAGAAGAATGAACCAGGTACTGCAGCACTAGACATAATGTAAACACTTGGGGGGGGCGGGGAGGACCACCTTATCTTAAATCATTGAGTTTAAAAGGTATATACTCTGAGAAATAGATGAGTCCAGTATTCTATTATTAGGGAGATTTTGTTTTTGTTTGATCGCCTTGCACACACTGCCCAACATGCCCCACATAAATGTCTCTTTTAGAAGGCGGCAATGTCCTTCCTAGCAAGTTCTATGCCACTCCCCAAATCACATAGAATCTATCATGGCAAATATTTTTAATCTCACAATAGAAATGGGCCAGAAAACAAAGTTTGGATGTTTATGTACTTTGTATTTCATTATGGACTCAAATCCCTGAGATTTAACTAGTCACAGACACAAAAATATTTAAGGAACTCGTGAGTCTATATTGAATATGATTTAATATTTTCATTCCCCAGAAGACATCAGAAGTGGAGAGAGGCTTACCTACGGCTTTAATCACAGGGTTCTCTTCTTGAATTGCCTCTCCTAGTATCTTTAAAATCCAATCTACTCTCAATGACCCAGCTCAAGTGCTACCACTTCTGTGGCTGAGCATTCCCACCCACGAATCCCCTTCCCCACCCACGCACATTAAGAGCCACTCCCTTTCTCCTCTTTTTTAATGTACTTTGTGCACAGCATTCTTTTCTTTTTTACTGTATAGTTACTTGTGGATGTGGAGTAATCTTCTAGAGCACATGACAGACTCCAGAAGAACAGAGGAGTCTATCTTCCACGTTTATGTCTGCATAAGTGGACTGTTTTCTTGCATTTGTGTCTCTAAGGTTGAAAAAGTAACACCTATGAGTGTTTCTGAAGTTCAGTATCAATTAAGTTCTAACCTAATCTTTAGTTATTTAAAAATAATGTTAATGAGTTTCAGATATGAAGATTGTGGTGTGTCTTAATTGAAAGTAGAGTAAAACCAGTCAAGCATATTTTTAATACTTTTAAAATTCAGGGTATTTTGCCATATTAGTGTTTTCCAAATTGTCACTCCATATATTTTATTTAGAGAGAGCAAGACTATCCAGCCAAATTCCTCAATCAACTATTCAGAGACAGACAGTGTCTTCCTGAGCATTATTTTTATTTTGCTTCAGAAAATAAAATCAGAAAAGATTTGGACAACTTAATAAGTATAAGAGCATCTGAAGATTGGTGAAACTAAGTGATACCGATGTCAGATTGAAAATTATAGAAATCAGCTAATAATACAAAAAAGGAAAAGAATCTGTAAGAAAAGCAGAACAGATTTACTTTTTGAGTTGTAATTAGGTTTATTAAAACTACAGCAAATTAGCCTGATGACTACTTCTGGACTCTCATGGCACTCATGACAGCGTAATCTTGGCCGGGTGGCTCATCAATCCTCCCTTCTAGGTGACGGTTTTTGAGAAGGTAAGAGCCACATCTTGCTCATTTTTATACACTCAGGGCACAGCAGAGTAGATAGTTAACTTCCTGTTGACCAAACCAAAAAATCCTTCCATTTATTTCTCTGAACCAGAATGCTGAAAAGGTTAATTTCAGTAAGGTCCATCCTATATCAAAGGCTAACTGTGTTAATGGTATAGATGTTCAATCCTTCCAACCTGAAGGGAAAGGAGCCTACTCTGGGGAATTTTCAGAGGAAGAATGTGAAGAATGTTGAGAGTAGAGAAATATGGACTATTCATTGCAATGACAGAGTATAAATGCTCTTCATCCAGTAATAAATTACGTATGATTTTATCATTACTTATGTTTCCTCCCACTATTTGAGCTTCCAATATAGTAATAGAGGCATAAAGAAGAAAACCACTGCCTCTTTTTTGCTACTCGATAAAAGGTATATGCATATTGCTCTGAAAGTGTATTAATAGAGAACCAGATATGAAATTTCAACATACTCATTGTTAAAATACATGCATCTTCTAGCTAACTCTGTAAGGAAGTAGTTGGAAGTTTTCACTACAATTTCTTTTTGATCCTCTTATAAAGGGTAGAAATCTTGCAATCTGTTTATTTTTTTCAAAAAGGAAGGTTAAATTGTTACCACTTTCCCTCAAGTCAGATTAAAATAATGTAAAATGATGTTAAGATTATGTATTCACGTTGGCCACTCTAACACTGAATTTTGATACTGTTGAGATGATTTGCAAGCATAGGTGAAAAAGGATTCTGAGGGAGAAGAATGAAATTTCTCCTCAATTACACCAGTAGTTACTACACTAACTTCCTTTACTGAGAATTTTTCCACTGTGTGCTCAATTATAAAAGAACTGCTGACATGCAACCAGTCAAAATACTGATAAAGCATGCAAGAGGAGAGAGGTGAGGGGAGGATGCTTCAAAATTAGAGTATTAAATACTCTATTAAATACACAAAATTAGAGTATTAAATTCATATAATAAAAAAGGGAGTATGGAGATTTGAGATTAATTGCATGTTGAAGCAGCAGCAGCGTCTTGTCACTCAACTACACTCCTGACTACTAGGTTGTGAATTCAGGACAATTACTTTTAGAATGGCTTTTACCAAAAAAGCCGACAGAAACAACAAAAAGAAACGATTTTTAGTATACTTTGCTTTAAAAAAAAAAGGTACCTAATTATTATATTCAATTTTCTTTAAGTTCTATAGAAGTAAAATCTTTGTTTAAAAGAACTGCAAGAAACGTTTCCCTCCACAGATCTGTTAAGGATGTATTACAAAAATTAACCATGTATGTGACACGTCACAGGCTGCCGGCACAGTTCACGGTTGCGACATGTGCAATACACACCAACCCTAATCCAATCGAAACTGAGTTTCTGGCTTTAGAGAACAGTCTCTTGACAATCTAGTACTTGTCCAATAAAATTAAATTTCATACACCAACACTTAAACCCATGGGTGAATTAAATGGGTGAATTCTCCCTGCTGGTGGAAGGAGAAATAAGTTACCTTCCATTTGGTTTTTCTTTAGCTCAGGTAAATGTGTGAGGGCAATTCCTATTTGTGCGAAAGGTCAGAGGTTAAATCAGACCTACAGAATGATGTCAGCATTCGCTTTCCAAAACTTTACATCTAGTGGATCAAAAGTATGTGCTCCTGTCAGAATTACTTATCTAGTAATATTTGAAAACTAATCAGAAGATGTCATTTGGTTAAAAATTTTTTGCACGTTCTACTTCAATTAACTTTCCTTCTGGAATTCTTAACTTTAGAGATAACACTGCTTTCAACTAAAGCTCTGAGGGAACCTCTTAACTCAAGAGAGCAAGTCTTGTTTATTAAAGTGAGAACAGGAGCCCCCAAATTGTGTACAAAGACCTACTCACCACACTGTTCTTTCCCTTCAACTTTGTTTATTGATGTACTGAACATGAAAAAGTACAAAGAATTCAAACACAAAAAAAAACATGTACAGCCTCTTAAATACTCAACAGAATATATTTTCTATTCCAACAGATGTGAAGTAAGTCATACTGTACAACTTCAAATAAATACCAGCCTTACATTTTATTAAGTGCTCTGATAAACACTGTAAAGTGAAGCACAATTTGCATGCCCTCTCATCAATGCCTTGGTTTGCTACAGTAGTATAGGAAAGAAGCATGTAGCTGCTGTTTTCCCATGAGGGAAACCTTATTAATTTTTTTTTAAGTATATACACATATTTTATTTTTTAGTGTTTTTTTTTAAACGCAGAAGGTTAACTCTGACAATCTAAATGCACCTAAGGATATGAGAAAGTGCTAAGCCAATTGATTTCTGAATAGCATTGAGTGGGTCAGCATGAAAACTCGCTTATTCACTTTAGCACGCGCCTCACAGTATATGTACTGTACTATACTGAAAAATTTTATAACTACAGTTTTAAATAATAAAAAATAAAACTCAAAGCAACCGCAAAGATAATGTACAACTATGTTATGCATAGCACATTGCCTGTTCTAAGGGGAAGCACGTGAGCATCTCAGTTTATACAAAAAGCAGGACGTAACTATATAGTTCTCAGTGCATCCTGATGAAGGCCATTTTTTGCCTTCAGCTTTTTTGAAAATTTATTATAAGCTAGATGCTAATCAGAAAATATTCTGTATTTTTTAAAATTTCTTTCATACATGGTAAAGACTTATTTTATTATTTCCCCAAATAGTGGTTTAAGCATCATACAAAGTTAAATTTCAATAGCATACAGATATTTATGATTTTTGTATGAAAAATGTAAGGAAATTTGTTCAAAACCTATGGTTATACTCATTTTTTTTACCACAAACATATTTATAAACGAAAATGTAGCATCACCATAAACAGCTGAAGCTAGACTATCTACAGACAAAATTGGCAACAAATCTGATGCACTGTAAATTCAAGTCCTCAGGACAACAAAAGTGATTAAGCAAGACCTCAAGTAACAATGTTAATGCCATTTACAAAGGAAAAAACTGATACAAAAACATTCAAAACCTGAACATCACTTGGCATGTAAGGAAAAAAAAAATCAAATTAGCTGAACGGTTCATAAACACAAGGTCTTATTTACATTACACAAAGCTCAGGTGTTAGCCTTGAACGTAACTTTCAAAATACCTTCAAATATATCCAACTCAGATCACTTTTGCTGATTTGTTGCAGTACAAACAAATCATGTGCAACGTCTTTTTTTCCTTAAGACAAAACAATTCTTCAAACAATACTGCAAGTACATCACTAAACACCATGAGCTCTATCTGAAGGGATTTCTTTAGGAAGAACAGATTTTTTTTTCCCCCATCTCTTGGTAATTTAAATTTCTTGCCTGCTCTTATATATTCTTTTGTAAATTTTTTTTATTTGTTTCAAAATCACAAATCAATGTGAGCCACCTATCACATAATAACCAGGATGATCAGACACTCCACTGGTGATTACAAAAACGAAACCAGCAGTGTTTCCCCATTGATTCTATTCCTTTCATACAAAGATCTCAAAAGTATTTTCTACATCATAAATCTTTCTAAATTTTCCAACCGCTGCAAATTTCCTGGTAAATTTTAAAAGCTCACTAGGTGTCATATGAAGAGATTTCTCAAAGTATTCAAGTCAAAATATTTGTTCCAGGACCAGTAAAAAGTTTCTCCAAATTTTCTTTTTTATAAAAATAGATGCTTTTTTTAAACCCACATCAAAGAGGCTCTTATCTCTTTGGCAAGGTACTGCTTTACGAAAAGTTCTCCAGTATTCTTACAATAAGCGTTTATAATGTAGCCCCCCCTTCCCCAACCCAAATCATAATTACAAAATAAATACTGTTTTTAACTTCATAAATAAAAATGTAAACTTCAAAATACTTTTCTTAAACAGACATAACAGCAATGCTTTAAATGTAAACCAAACACAAAGCTAATCAGAAAAAAGAAAAAAAGGGGGGAAAAAAAAGACACAACCAACTGAAGAATTACAACACAAAGCCTCAATATTTACTCACAGGTTCAAGGCAGTTATGTAAAAAGAAAAGAAATGTCTTCCCTTAGCTGAAACACTTTAAAAGGTCCACCTTCTTCAAAGAAGGCAATAGAATGCAATGTGACAGGTAAAAACCCTGTACCTCTTGTCCATATTCAAACATAAAAGATATTTAAGAAGTTTTAATTCAAATACTAGCAATAAAAAATCTCACATATTTCTTAGGATGCTAAGTAGTCATTTTATCCCCATCTCAACACTGACTTACAAAGACATTTACTAATGTATAAAGTTTCTCTTAACTTGCCTTTGTTGTATAGTTTTCATATATAAATGGACTGAGGACAAGAGCTCATTAGGCTTTGTGCGTTTTGTTTGTCTTAAAGGAGACCTGCAGTACTCTGTCTCCCAGACGGTATCCATTGAGGCTAGCTATCGCCATGGCGGCCTCATCATAGTTTGTCATAGTCACAAATCCAAAACCTTTGCATTTATTGGTGTTAAAGTCACGGATGACCTTCACGTTGGTGACAGCTCCAAAAGGCCCAAACATTTGCCACAGGATACTCTCATCTGCGTCAGGAGCCAGGTTGTACACAAATATACACCACCCTGTTCCAGGGTGCCCAGGGATATTAATTCCAGCCAAACTGGTCATTCCATCAATGGTCATTGGAGAAAACCTACTAAACAAAATAGGAAACACACATACAAAATAAAAACAGAGGTTAGCCAGGGACTTTCTTGTCCCTTTTCCATCCCCAACAATGTTAGCAATTCCCGTTCCCCAACAGATGCGTACAGCTATTTGATGTTTCAACCAAGGTCTGTGTGTGGCTTTGCAGCAACATGCTAGACTACTGAGGTATTAAGTTATGAAATGGCCATTACTTGCTGTATTAATCCACAATAGCAAAGAAATATAATTAGAACTGACTCCATGAATTAAGCAGGATTGGCAGGGGGGCGGAGGGGGAAAACCAACACATACGTAAACATGCTATAACGTCGCAACGCAATATGAAACAAATAATGGGTTTTTTAAAGACCAAGTGGCATCCAGTGGGATAAAGATATTCCTTGAGTCAATTGTGCTTCAAAGAGCAGCTTTTCATTAGGTTGTACATGCAAAATAAAACTCAACAAAAACTTAATGAGGGGTGTGAATATCACTCCCAAATCAAAGAAACTAATCAATTGTGGGAAGGGATTATGAGTATCATGAACCTCTATCATTACCTCTTTACTCCATAAGCCATATTGAGCAGATTGTCCAACCTGCAAAACATACATTTAGCAAACTTCAGTTTTTAATTTTTCCCCTTGATGTTAAAGAAAGCTGGGCTTGTTACTGCCACCTTCCAAGGGGATATTCATACATTAATTATATGTGAAGTCTTAAAACACTGAGTCTTTTTACATCCCTGAGAGAAGGGGTACCCACTGCCATGGGATACTAGCTTTTCCAATGGAGACAGTTCCACTCTACCAAGGTCAGTGTGGAGGAAATGGTGGTGGTCACCTGAGGAAACCATTCAGAGAGGAAATGTGGAAGCTCTGAAAGCGTTAACTTCTGGGAAGTTATAACTGTGCCATGTGTACCTATGTGTATTTATATGACTTTGAATTTTCACAATTCCATTGGTTCCTGAGGATACTAAGGCACATGAAGACTAACTGGCTTGCCCCAGGCCACAGGACTAGTAAATGGTGGCACTGATATTCAAACCTGCCATTTACAGAATTCTATAAATTTCCTTTTAATCTCCCAACTTTGAAGAACCAAAAACGTATAATTACAGGTAGAAAAACATTATTGACAACCTCAGCTAACCCTCCCATTTCTCAAATGTGCACAACTGAGGTCCAGAAAAGGAAAGAGCAACAAAGCCAGGGGTTCAGATCCTGAGTCAATGCTGTGTTTAAACTGTGTGGCAACCCCACTTGGATTTAAGAGGCCCGGCAGGAAACAACTTGAGTTTCTCTTAAAATTGGTAAGAGAAAGTAATTGGGGTGGGCAGGGACTCTTTAAAACTTTCTACCCTTTTCCTATGTCAGAAATTAACTTAGTTTTATATTATTTGATTCTTCTTGCTTTATCTATCAGCTTGAAAAAGACCATTCTGATATCCCAGGTTTCCACGGTGCTTACCAATTAATTACACTGTTTCGAGGAGGCAGGCATAACTTAACACATGGCCACATCCACCCTCAACTGCCACAAGGCTCAACACTCTCTAGAGACAACCTCGGGGTCAGGGGTGGGAAGTATGCCCAACTTTTTCTCTTTAACACTTGCGAAAGGTTAAGTTTGAGAAGCACCTCAACCTTAGTGTCTAACCTGTGCCATCAAGGAAGGCTAGAGTACACACGTAAGAACAGCTCCTTTTAGTTTCATAAAAGCTAAAACACATCTCATCTGGTCTTTCAGAACTGGAAAAAAAAAATGTAGTTTTCTCACATCCCTGCCCCAAATCTCCACTGGGAATTTTGTGTGTTTTGTAAAAATTAAAAGGATGAACTGAGCTGATGTAATGCAAAGTGTAAAGGGAGAGAACAAATCACAATGACAAAGGATCCTCATCCATGTGTGTCTGTCTTGCTCCACTACCCTCTCACCATACCACCGAGCACAGGGCTGGGTCGCTGCAGGTTTATAATGAGTATGTGATGGCCGAATGAAGGCAATTAGGTCAACAAGATATTCACCAAATACTTAATCTAGAATGAAAACTACCAGGAGGACTGGCTGGGTAAGCATGTTTGCACATGCAAGGGAGAAAGCCCATGTGTGAAAAGAGCACATATGTGGGAAGGCTGTATTTTCTGCAGAGGTGATGAGCATAGTCAAAGATGCCTTGCCTTTACATTCAAGAATAAGGGTCACGAATACTAGCAATAAAGATGAACACAAATTGGTATCACCAAGTAATCTGATAAAAAAAATTTCATCAAATTGCTGGAATGATCAATACAGAATGCATTTGGCCTATGATACCTACAGAACAGAACAGTCTATTGAGCTCTCCATCCAAAGTGCTAAAAGGCTCAGAACAAAGAAACACCTTATTAATTCACCCAAAATAGTTATACCATCTAAGCTCATTACTCGCATCCAGGTAGGACTGTCACATTTTGCCACCACTCACTTAGGACGGCCACCAAACATCCAGAGACAGAATTTTCTAAACAAGTTTTCAGTATTTTCAAGACCTGCCCTGAAAGCAAATTTTAGTCACACATCACTTAACAATGGGGATATATCCTGAGAAACACATCATTAGGCAATTTGTCATTGTGGGATCATAGAGTATACTTACACAAACCTAGACGGTATAGCCTACCATACACCTAGGCTATATGGGATAGCCCAGTGTTCCTAGGCTACAAACCTATACAGCATGCTACCGTGCTATAGGCAACTGTAACGCAATGGTAAGCATTTGTGTATCTAAACATACCTCAACAGAAAAAGGTAATGTGTTGTACTACAATGTTGTGATGGCTACTATATCGCTAAGCAATAGGAATTTTTCAGCTCCACTACAATCTTATGGGACCAGCTTTGTATATGTGGTCTGTCAGTGACCGAAGCATTGTTATACAATGCATGACTGTACATACACTGAGGGAGAAAGATCTCACTCCTTGCCCTCCATTTCCTGCTCCAGGCAGGAGGTCTAGGACTTTTGTACAAGGATCTCTGAGAACTCTCCCAATGGGCTTCACATTTGCCCTATCTGTTAAATCCCACATAACACCATGATCTTCACTGATTTCTTCACTTGTCTCTCATTTAGGAAAAATTTGCAGCTTTGGAATTTAAACCAAGTTATCTCCCCTATCCCTTTCTCCTCCCCCAACACCAAAAAGTGTAGGAAAGTGCACTGAACCTAGGAACCAGGGACCAGGCACTGCTGAAACCCCTGCCTATATGCAGCAGGGCCCAGAGTTTTCCTTGCTCTCTCAGGGCCACACGTACACATTTTCCATGGGAGCTCAGAGAAGGCAATGGATGCTCCACATGGGCACCACGTACTCCATCTAGTACCAGTCGGTAAACTGTAAACTAGACAGATACAAGAGAAAATGATGCAGTGCCTTGCATACAAGGACCCCTGTTGCTCCCTAGAATTATGTCTTTGGTGGGTCTGTCCATAGCTCAATGATATCTTTTGCATATAGTCATTTAAAAACGGAAGTCGATTTTTAAATGGAGACCAAGTTAGTAGCCTCCAGAATAACTCAGGGAGGGCGTGCATGATGATGTACCACATTGCGGTAAGTAAGTATTAAAGTATCCATTACATATATATTTTTAATATTTAAAAATATTCTTTACTTATCTTTAATAAATACACTGTACCCAGTACCCTCACTCAGTCCCACTTTCCACATGCTTCCCTGGTGGAAGACTGAACAGTCCTCCAACGACAGCGGTGGCCAGAGGAACCCTCACCTGTTCTTCAGTCTGAACATTACCCTAACCATAATCCATTTTACAAACAACACATTCAGTGGATTTGGAGGATTAGACTGGATAACCTAGCTTTAATTAAAATAACCTTCACCTAAAGAAAAGGTAGCTTTGAAAAAATTCCTACAAATTAAAAAATCAGAATTGAGGATGACACCGGTAAGAGAAACCCAAATAAATAAGGAGAGTGTCGACTATTTCTCCTACTGCCAGTACAAGTTACATTATGAGTAGTTAAGACATAAGATAATTCAACATGTCTCACATGAAGTCGGACAGGAAATTCAAAATTCATCATTATTTTACAGATCTTGCTTTAAAATGCATATTATTTATTAAGATAAGTAAATGAAAAATGAACCCAGCCAGTATAATAATTAGCAAGACATTTGAATATATTGTTTATTTTATCTTTAGTCTATCTTTATTTTCTATATTTGATTAGAGTTTGCAAGTTAATGAATAGCATAAGCCCATGTACATATGTAATTTATGGAAAAAATATAGTAGGGTTGTGTGTGTAAACATTTTTTGGTCAATAGAAATATAACTCAGATAATAACTAGGTAATATTCTGAACACAACCATGTATCAGGTAGATCATCCCCATTTCAAAGCTAGGTGTTTATCATAGAAAATAAAAAAAAAAAAGGCACCTGCCTTATCTTTAAGAAATTTAGCTGATAGACTGTGGGAGGTCCTATATACAAGTAAGGAGGAAATATGAAATCAGTTAAACTTAGAAATAAAAATACAGAGAGGTTATTAATAAGAAAATAAAACTCTGAACCCCACAAATAATGGTTATCAAAACCTTTCAAAAGCACCAATCAAGACCTGCTTTGAAGTTTTGCACAGTAAAATCAGCTTACCACCTTACCCAATTAGGTGGTATCATCTATCCTCTAATAAAGAAGGAAATTATTGAAGAGGACAAATATCAGTTTCTTCTAAAAGGAAATTGTAATAATGCAACCAGCACACGCCTTAAATGCAACTCGAGTGCTGATTTAAAAGGCTCCTTTAAAAATGCATAAAGGCTCATAGAAGCAGTCACACAGGCCATTAAACTAGATTCACATTCAATAAAATTAGAGCTACTCCACAAAAAAAGAACATGAAAAAATTTGGCTTAAAGTTTAATTTAGATATCATGTCCCAAGAATATACTTAAGGGGCTTGAATTATACTATCCATCCAAATAAATAAAGCATTTCTTATTTTGAAAACTGCAATTAAATCAGCATATTAGATCAGCAGTGCTCATGTTAAAATAATTATCTAATTGTTCACATGGGTTGACTGAGCAGTAACTCTCACAAGCCCCCATCTAAACTTAACCCTTCTTACACGAATTTTAAATTTTTTGACCTTAAAAGATATGGTACACTTCATGATTATTAAAAGTATCCTTGACTATTATTATTATACATATAACTTGTATTCTCCAAACTCTCCCAACTCCCAGGGTGCTAGGACAACATAAAAATACACGGTGAGAAGTTTTTCCAAGTGTTGCTGTAACGTGACAAACTTAAGGCAAGGGCATTAGAACATAAATATTAGGGACAAAATATGTGTTGGAAGGATTTAGACTTGAACTATAGAAAAGAGCAAAACACCAACAAAACAAGCAAATTCCTTAACTCAAGAGTCTCTATGAGGTCAAAGAAGGTGGTTCAGCCTTTATTCAACAGAATGAGGAGGGTAAAAAAAAAATCAAGGTAATGACAATCAAGTTATATATACAGTATTAAAGAAAAAGCATCGAACACACATCAGGTTAAACCTGAATTCTAGTAATAACTTCTTCCAGCACCCAATCTAGACCAAACACCTTCACTGCCCACACCAATTAGGTGGCATTTTATTATCTGCACAGAGATTATGGGAGGAATGGGAAATGGAGACAACAGTCAGGAATCTGAAGGGAGAAGAATCATCTCCCCATTTTTCTAAAACCAGGTTTCTCTTACAACTGACAACTCTCATTCTCCTCTTCCAAAAATTTCTATCTATAGGAGTCAAGAAGAGAAAGAATTTCCAAGTTAATGATAACATATGGTACTAAAAGATAAAAACACAGAATGGGTAGAAGATATTTTAAAAGACATTAAAATTGACCACCAGAGCATCCCATAAAGCTTTACCCAACCAAAAATAAGGAGCACAGAGCACGCAGGCAGGGCGGCTAGGCGGGCCTGACGGTGGACACTGCAGTCACCAACAGCCCAACACCTGAGTCACCCACATGCCTTGCCGTTTCAATAAGCACCCTCCTGAATCCTGCCTTTTCATTCCTTTTGCTCAATCTTCCTCAGAATTCAATCTTGATTCTGAGAATGTGTTTCACTTAACTACCATAAAACAAAAACATAGCTTAAATTGGAGGAGAAAAAATAACTGAAACTAATATAGTTTTCTAATAACATTTTACACCTTCAAAGCACTAAAATTAAATAATAAATTTTAAGGAATTTTCCTCTATCTAAGCTCAGAATTCTTTTCTAGTGTCCAAAAAACTCTAATGTTCATTATGACAGACTGCCTACGAAATACCTGTAAAATTCCTTCAGGCTTGTTAGTCTTAAATTTGCAAAAAAAAAAAAAAAAAAAATTTCACTTAAGAAATATGCCATAGAGGAAACCCACAGGCAGAGCTAAAAAAAGGGCATTGTGAGATTTTTCTCCACAAGGGCAAGCATCAAGCAGCCCCATCTCTGGCTGGTATCTTTCCCTCTAGTCTGATCACTACTATCATCCACCAAAGTCAAAGGTGGCAAAGGTTTCTTTTCTACCAAGGCTCTTTTTCTCACAAAGTTACAGCACAGAGTGAAGTGAACAACAAGGCTCAATCCACTGGGACCCAGTAACCCAGTTCAAACGTAGCTTTCTGACAGGACCACCGCTTCTCTCGAGGGGCAAAGGCCAGCGTAAGTAGGAAGTTAACATCGTATTTATGGCAGATTTCCTTCTCATGCCTCAAGTAATACAACTGAGTATTTTTTAAAAGAAGAGATGTTTTGACTGATTTTATCCCCATTTTCTTCAGCACTCTAAATACCTCAATGAAAAAAAATGCGCCATTTAAGCTAGAAAACGTGTAATTCCTTGATCTTATTAGGTTATATCTGTGACTATATTTTTGGTAATTAACTATTCTATTCCAGGAAGAAAAGAAAGAAAATTGATATGTACTTGGAAAAAAAAAATTAGTGTGTGGGGTTAGATGGCATTCCGGCTGCAGTATACCATATGGCCAAAAAGGATATTTTAAAAACGTCCTGGAAAATAAAAACTGAGTGACTTGCTTATGAAACCAGAAACTCTTTGTGCTCTGTTTAACTTCTTAAAGTCACTGTTCTTCTCATATGCATATTAGGGACTTCTTTTTAATGACTCCTGCTTTGGTTGTTACCCTAGGAGTAAAATAAAACTTTAAAAATTGGAATATTTACACCTGTCAAAAAAGAGTGTCTTCGTTGGGCTAAAGCCATGGTCATTCTATGGACAGTACAAAGGTTAACAAATTATCACCCACAGGCCAAATCCAGACTGCCTGTCACCTGTTGCTGTATGGCCCAGAAGCTAAGAATATTTCAAGAGTTGTTTAAAAAAAAAAGAAGAAAAGAAAAAAAAGACACAGATACACCAGAGACCATGACCCATAAAACCTAAAATATTACTATCTGGTCCTTTACAGAGAAGGTCTGCCAACCTCCAAATTATAAGAAACAAAAAAAAAGGGAAGAGGGACTAATTTTTAGAAAGTTAACACAGTCACATAGGTTATATATCCTTAATGGTACATACATTATAAAACAAAGTAGCTAAAAGAGCTTGACTTAAAAATTGAAACTTGCGAATAAAATCTTATCAAGAAAAAAACTAAAAAGGGGAAATCTCAAGTGCTGGAAACAGTTAAAAAGATCCCAGCAATCTGAAGATTAAAATTTCTCAACCTTGGCACTATTGGTGTTTTGCACTAGATAATTTGCTGTTGTTGGGGCTGTGCTATATGCCGCAGGAGGTTTAGCACATCCCTGGCCTCTACTCACTAGATGCTAGGAGCACACCCATCCAAGTTATGCCAACATAAACACCTCCAGACATTGCCAAATGTCACCTGGGGGGCAAAATCACCCCCAGTTCAGAACCACTGCTGCAGGTTATTGTCTTTTTTTCCCACCTTCAGTATTAGCAAAAGACACTATTCCCCAAAAAGGCTCTCTCTGTGCCCATAAGAAAAAGAAAGAAAACAACGATAATGATAAACATAAACCAGAGCTCCTGTCAGTAACAGCACTGGACAGTAAACCTGAGCATTCTCTCTCAGTTTAGTAGCTGGGCACAAGAACTAGACCAGACTTACCTAAAACGCTGTGCCTGCTGAGCTAGCGGTCCTGGATACCTTCTGTTTGGAGACTGGTACAGCTGGGAAAGGATGGCCTGATTGGTTTTTTGGCTTGGATTATTAGCAAACTTTACAGTGATTGGCTCTGTGGCACCAGGAGGTTTCTGGCCATTTAGGCCTTTGATAGCTTCTTCTGCCTCAATCCGCTTGTCAAATCGAATAAACCCTACACCCCTTGATATGCCTATGGTAGATGTGAGTAAAGATTTGGGAAAGAGGGAGTGGAAGGAGAGGGGAGGGAGAGAAGAAAGGATAAATTAATTTTTCCTTCTCAAGAACATGTTTTTCACCCACATATAACATTTGTCACAAAAATCACACCAAGAGGAAAGTTTTACCTTAACTTACTGGCAATTCAATCTACAAATCTCAATTTTGCATTTTTTTTTAAATGCATGAATTCAGTTATACAAGCTGAGTATCTATTACCACATGCCTTCCAACAAGCCAAGAAGACAAAGCACAGGGATGTTTTCTCTCTCTCTCCCCCCCTCCCATACACTCTCTTTAATAATGGCAACAGCATGTCTGAGTTCCATTTTTCAAATTGCGCTATTGGACAAGCAGCTCAGAAATGAGAGGCACCATAGTTCCCTTCCATGACACAAGGAGAACGGAAGCAAGCATTTGCTAAAAATGCTAAAAAGCTACGCTAAAAATACATACACGGTGGTAGAAAGATATATTTCAGCTGAAATTTTAAATAATATATTTCGTTTAATAATAATATATAAGGATACAGGTCCTTTAATAAAAAATGTCTGCAGAGGCTCTTCCAGTTCTCTGAAGCTCCCCCATGCTTCTAACTAGCTGTACTTTCTTGGAGAAATACTATATGGAGAAAAAGAAGTGAAAGAGGACCTAGATTTTAAAAATAAACAAGAAGTAAAGCATCAAAGCTTTCTGGCCTCAGCAGCATTACTCCTGACTACAGAAGGTCACTCCCTGTCCCATATTCTCCACACTTTAAAAGACAAGAATGGAAAAACAAAGGGATGGTCAAGAACCTTTCCAGCTTAAGAGAAGTGGCAGAGGGGAACCCAACTCTCTCCCTTTAATCAGCACGCACAGGCTAGTCAGGGTGGCCACAGCTGGTCATCGTGAGATAAGCAGTTGCAGGGAAATGCTTTTTGGCAAGTAATTTGGTACTAGCAGTACCAATTTGGGACTAGTAGCTAAGAAAGTATAGAAGGCTCAGAGTATGTCAATGAGGGAAAAAATGAGGGGTTACTGAGAAAGGTATGCTGAGAAAATGCACCAGACCATTGTGATTTATGAGAACTTTAAAATGAAATGCAGGTTTACTTGCTTTACAATTAATATTGTATAAGGTCAATGGCTTAGAATTTTCTAAGGCTGACAGGCATTTTTCCATATATGCTTATCTCAGACAGTCCCTATCACTTTACCTTTTTTATTTAAACCATATCCATTGCATATTATTACCACCTGATGGCTGAAGAAGAAAATTGCAGGGTTTCATTTTTCATTTCGGGTAAAGTAAGTTCACTTTGAAAGCCTTACCATATGAAGATTAAATGGTGAAATGATAGCAAATACATCCTTTCGTGTATCCACTAGCTTTTATTAAGAATTAATAATTTCTAGAACTTAGCTGTTCCATTAGAAACGCATTAGATTAGCAACAAAATGGCCTCTACACAGGTTGAGTCACCTAAACCGGTAGCCCTCAAACTTGAGCACGTATCAGAATAACTGGTGGGTAAAACACCCATCCTCAGAGTTTCATTCAGGTTTTAGATGGGGCCCAAGAATTTGTATTGCTAGCAAGGTTCCAGAAGGACGCTAATGCTGCAAGTATGGGACTATACCTGAGAACTGCTGACCAAACCACAAAGCGGTGAGTTAGGACCACCTGTGATCCTACCTACTCAGGATGGACCGTCAGTTAAGAGCTGAGACAGGCTTTCTGTGTCCCAGGGGAAGTCGACTCTCAATTCACCAAGACCTCACTGAGAATGCATGTTAAAAGCATGAATGATATAAGCAAAATAAAAGGGCATTTTTGTTGCTTTGAACAAATTTATCTGGATTGCTAGGCCTGGATTTCTCTTTAATCCTATTAGTAGTCTGTGTGATACAACAGGATGTGACAGAATGTATGCGTATTATGAAATAACTAATGCAGTTAAGAAGACTGTGTTTTACATACTCTCAACTTGACTAAATTTTCTCATGACAGCAAAATCTACAGGCTATTTTCCCAGGCTTGTATACAGTGGTAGATCTCTCTCTACCCAGAACTGTAGGGGTGGTGCTTCCTATGAAGCCAACCAACAGAAGGGGGTGGGGGGGGCTATAATATGGGCTTCTCTGATCAAATTCAGATCAACTAAATTGATCTTCACTTGAAGGATTAAAAATTTGGTCTCATTTTATTCTGCAGTTAATGCACTGCTTTATTTTCTTTAAAAAAAACTTAGATATTGCAGTATACAGTATGTCTTTAGGTTATTATCATTGTGAGGAGGGAGGGCAGGAGGAGGGTGAGGAAAGAAACAAATAGTAAAGAGAAAAGCTACCTATTTTTTTTTTTAACTCACAAATCTTAATGTGGCTGCTTGAGTATAGGCACTACAGGTAATTTACCACCCCCAATTCCTTTCCAATTTTCTTCATTTTTAAAACGTTTCTGAAAGAATGAGTATTGCTTTTATAATAGAAAAATAAATCTGTACTTTAAAAACTATAATCAAATGTATATGGCTAGTTTTCTTTAAAAGATTTGGCAGAACAGCTCCCTTATATATGAAAGTTTTAATAAACATCTTAGTCTTCGCACTGCAGTTTGGCTAAAAGTTACATTAGGCACAAAATAAGTTTTTAACATTCAAAATTTCATACTCTTAATTACATATGCCTACAAAGCATGGCACGGACTTGGAAAACAGCCTTAACAGCAATTACTAGTCTGGATACAGTGTAATCCCCCCTTGGAGGATTGGGTGTATATTGCTACATTAGACTTTGCTTTTTTACAAAAATAAGATTGTTTATTAGGACTTTATAAGCAGGATGGGGGCTTTTTTCACATAGTGGCTTGGAAATGAAGATTATAGCATCTATAAATTTATTACAAGCCATGAAACAGGCTTTAAACCTGCACCTCAGGGTGGAAATGACTCAAGTGCGCTCACTACACTCCACGATCTATTTTTGTCCATGCATATTTATGAACAATTCCAGCAGAAAATTGCATTTTCTGGCCCACATATACCTTTGATGTGTTCTACAGGCAAGACTGCTGTATGAGAAGACAGACTATTTCACAATCTGCCAGTCAGAAAGAGCAAAAGACTGTCCGGAGTAGCTGTCTACTTACCAGTGACCTGGTCAACAAGAATACGAGAAGTAATAATGCGTCCATATTGTGAAAAAAGCTGTTCCAACTCCTTCTGGGTCATTGTTTTTGGAAGTCCGCTGACGTACAAATTTGCATCTCTGATAGAAGCTGAACTTGGGCGAGCATAGGAAACCTGGGAAGGGGAAATAAAATTAGATGTATACCCACACTCAGTCACCTCTCTTTAGAAATTCAAAGACTGTCTCCTTTGAAAAGGAGCTTCTGTTCAGCAGGAACACATAACACACACTGAAGCTAAAGCAAGATAGGCGCCAGGTGCTTTGCTCATTTCTGGGTTAACTTTAGACAAATGGAAGTGTCATTCCTCGGGGTGGAGAGGAGAGAGTATTTAGCCCTAGATGGCTTTGTTAAGTTCTCAAAACAAAGCAGTGGTGCATATAGCACAGCACTCACGGTAATAGGTTGTCCTCAGTGGGGCCAACACCCTAGAATAGGGATTTAGGCCCAATCATTCCAATCTTAAGAAGTCTAAATTCACTGGACACATTTTTGTTTTCTAGCCTCTCCCACCTGTGAGGGTGGCGTGCTATGATTCTAAAAAAATTTACCCTTCATCAGTAAATATGCCCTTTTGATTTAAGCCAAAATAACATTCTATCTTCCATAAATTCTGAGCAATTTAAATATGTGAATGCACTATATATCCCCATTATTCTTTGTCCATTGTCTTCTTCTTGTCCACAAATCCTTTAACCTCGATTTTCAAAAGGTCTTAAGTCCTTTTACTAACTTTACCTGACATTTTATGTATTCTTTCAAAAACCTTTCTATCTTTGGAATATAATATACAAAATCCTACGAGGATAAAAGACAAAATAAGTCTTATGTATTTATTTATAATCATCATCCCTCAAATAAACTCCGTAACAGAAGAAACTACATCTGCCTCGCTCATGGCTGTATCTTCAATGTCTAGTCAATGCTCGGCACGTGATAAATGCTATAATATTTGGTGCATATAAGCCTGTCCAATACCCCATTGATCCTGCAGGTTCACAACAGCTTACTAAACCAGAGCATTTAACAGACAGATCATCAAGTCATCTAGATCTCTTATTCCCATTGTAATCGATGGCTCTTTGCCTATAACCTATCTCTGCCAATATTTAGATAGTTGCAAGTGTCCTGAGCTATTCCTGACCACATTTCCTTTAGTTTAACTGTAAGCTACTTTGGACCACCTACTGCAAGGACAGTAATCTCACAATATACCTCGTCTTCTAGATCATTCATAAAAATGGCCAATGAGTCTAACTCTGGGATTGATTTGCTGAGGTATCATGATATGATTACTTCTGCCTACTCATTTTACCCATTAGTATCAACATTTAATCTAGTTTATTATCAAAAAAACCTTTTTCCAATTTACACTAACATTTAAATAACTCTTAGTATGAAACACCAAATATCTTCTCCATAATTTAAACTATGCCCATAGCTCTCTATTATCACTTCTTTTTTGCTTTCAAGGGAAAAAAAAAAAAAAACATAAGCCAGGTTTTACACTACTTCATAAAGATCCTGCAATCTTTCACCCTGTCCCAATAGCGTTAACATTTAATACTCCCACCCTTTATTCAACCAGTTTGCTCATTAACGAGTGAAAATATACCTATTATTCCAAAGGTTACATTGAGAAGTCATATTAGCACTGCCCTGTCCTACAGAAAGAAGGAATTTGGAATAGTAGCAGAGAGAACAAGACAGCTAGTCATATACTACTCTTACTTCTCTATGCCTCAACACTCAAGAACAATGAAGACTGGGGACCTTAAACGTAAGTGAAAAATAAATGAAGGAAATTTCAAGTGATCAAAATAATTTAAATGAAATCTAGTCTGTGAGATTGCTATAAACTGATGAAACGTAAAGCCACTGAATTACATATGCATTTGGTAATGTGAATAAATGAAAACCCAATTTCTTTTCTAGAGTAGTACAATTCTCAATTAGCCAAGAAAGCAAAACAAAAAAAAACAAAAAACCAAACCAAAAAACCCACCACTTGGGACCCACATTCACGTCTAGGACTCCATGGCTTTATTTTCATAGCAGGGAGCTCTCAACAAGTCAGGCGTTACTCTGCTCCAGATCATGTGACTATGGCATTCCCATTATAAAGAGCCACTTCCCATAGGTTACAAGATAAGCACCTACAAAGGAGGCTAACTTCAGTGAAGCAGACGGCAGCAAAAGCAGGCAGCCTTTGCCTGGGAGCAGGCGAGGGAAGAGGCAGTGAAGATAACAGTTCTCTAATGGGTGCACCGGGGCTCAAAACTAGGTTGAATTCATTATGGGCTCCGTGAACTTGGGACAAATTCTTTAAGCCTATTACCACATAATTATACCTTCTTTGTACAGTTATTAGGAATAATTAAATAATTTCTAATCCACATGAAATGCTTGTCTAAAAACCTATGTGACTACATTACAAATATTATTTACCTCTACATCCACCTGAAAATGCAAAGACCCAGACCACTAAAGTTGAGCGTAACCTGAGTCCGTGACAGTGTTCTAGAATAATTTACTCATGCAGTGGCATTCACTGCTTTGTGCATTTCAGATGAGTGTGGGTGGTGTATCTTAAAAGTTATCCTAAAATATATTTAGGAAAACGGGTTTATATTTAGTGCTTATATAAAAGCTTTGAAAACATACTTGGGTCAGTTATTTTTTTTTTTCCCAATGTCCAGTCTTCAGTTCACGCTGCTTCTTTAATTCCCGGTCACATTAAAAACACTCCAAGACAAACCTTCTCAAAAGGGCATTTTTCAGTAACTTTGTTAAAGAACCACTTTCCACTACCACAGGCAGGACAAAGGTGCTTAGATTTATATAAACTCAGGGTGGTAACAATGTTTAATACTAAATTTACATCTAGGGGCTTATAAAACTTCACCATTTGCAATACATTTTAAAAACTATTGTATTTTGTCTGTTTCTTGCAACAACTCCATGAGGCAAAGTAGGGTACAAATTAGTATTTTATAGCTGGGGAAACAGACACAGACAAGGTAAATAACATGACTAAGGTTATACACAACTAGTGTTGAATTCTGGATTCAGGCTCTGATCTTTTGACTCCATGCCCTTGCCCTGGTGTCCAGTTTTCCTTCCACAACACCACACACTGCGGTAATGAGCTTCTCAGTTCACTTGTTCTAAGAGTTTGGAAAAATTAGATCAATCCCAGCTATTTCCTAAACTCACGAACTGAGCACAGACAGAAAACAGGATGTCACTAAAAATCACAATTAACTTAAAAGTTACTGTATTTCACTTTCCATTAATAGTTTTTAAAAGTAACTCTTCCTGGCTGGGCGCAGTGGCTCACGCCTGTAATCCTAGCACTCTGGGAGGCCGAGGTGGGTGGATTGAGCTCAGGAGTTCAAGACCAGCCTGAGCAAGAGCGAGACCC